>AWWV01009754.1:0-17228 GCA_001974805.1 Corchorus capsularis | reverse complement strand
GGGTCTTCCAATAGTTTAAGATATCGACGGATAGTTAAGCTTTTGGTAAGACACGATTGTGTAGCTCGACGGAGTGCATAGTTAGGCTAGTGCAATCCCATTGAAACCCCATTGACTCAATTCTAGGATTAACAATTTGTTTCTCCCTTAGGCTAGGTGAATTTCCAATTCCTAGTGTTAATTACATTAGATTAAGTAATTTCACTTAGGTAGGATTAGTTTAATTTAGTGTTTAATCAAACTCAAACCAATTCTTTTGATTTTATTTCTTTGTTTACGATGACTAGTATTAACACAAGTAATAATTAAGCCGTTGTCTTTGTGGATACGACACTTGGGTTGCACTACGACGATTCCGTGCACTTGCGGATAGTCTAGAGCTTGTCAACCACCCTATGAAATTTCAATAACCTACGAACCTAAGATATTTTAATAACCTGATCCTATGAAATTTCGGTAACCATACTATGGAATTTTGATAACCTCCTCATGAAATTATAATAACCATTTTATGAAATTTTGATAACCACATAGAGACAAGAAAATCAAAATCATAATATCACCTACTCTTCTAACTCAACAATTTCTAATTGAACAAAGTGAATGCGGCAAAACATTATATAACGAAGAGATGGAGCTTCACTAATTAATAATAGTATTGTACGTGTTAGTGTTAGTTTAATCTTTTTATTGACATTTAAAAATTGAAATTAAAAGTAAAATATTAAATTCAAAAAGTAATAGTAAAGAAAATTTGCATGTTCATCAAATAAAATCAATTTGACAAACTCATAATTCGGTCTAAATTGAATTTTTTAATTAATTTTGAAATAATAAAATTATACCAAATTTTAATAATGGAAATTTAGGACCAAAGACAAAGCAAAATTAAATATAACGATTGGAAACAAAGACAAAAGACAAAATTAAATAGGACGTTGGAAACAAAAAGGCAAATTGACTTTCTTATAATTTAGTACACGTATTATATAATTAAGATTAAAAAATAATGGAATAATTCAAATATTATTTAGTAATGACAATTTAGAAATATGTTTTAAAGAAAAGGGTACAATTGGAAATATGTTTTAAAAATATGGGTACAATCGGAAAACATAAAGTGAAAGTCGCCTGTTGCGACTCGTCGACTGTCATTCTCATGTCATGGATCTCTACTATGACGGTACCCGTTGCGTTTATGGGAACTTGCTGTCTGTATTCAATCACGCAGTGGTCTATTTTCATACATCTCCGGCGAACTTGCGCCCAGGTCTGGTCCGCGATTGATGGTAAATTGAGGACTATCTCTGTTAGATCATTTGTCAGCCTATACTCGTCTCTATGAGACTCTATATAATTAAAAAAATTGGCCGGTGGATTTGCCATACGAGAATCCATCTGAGAAAAGACGGCCGCGCAGCGGAGGTGATGACTGTTGATAAGTAACAGAAACTGTTAATCCCAGTTAAATAATTTTAAATTGTGTAAATAATTATGACCAGAGAGATATGGAGTCATCGATAAACAATATTGATTTTGAATTTACCTGTTGATGACCAGTTATTCGATTATTCGTTGCTCTGTCTCTTTAATCTGCTCGAACATGTCTGTTCTGAGCGATGGAACTGGTTATATAGACAGACAGATCTGGTGTAATTAGCTATTATTTTAATAATGGAAATTTAGGACCAAAGACAAAGCAAAATTAAATATAACGATTGGAAACAAAGACAAAAGGCAAAATTAAATAGGACGTTGGAAACAAAAAGGCAAATTGACTTTCTTATAATTTAGTACACGTATTATATAATTAAGATTAAAAAAATAATGGAATAATTCAAATATTATTTAGTAATGACAATTTAGAAATATGTTTTAAAGAAAAGGGTACAATTGGAAATATGTTTTAAAAATATGGGTACAATCGGAAAACATAAAGTATCCCTTATTCGTACTTTTATATATACTAGTTTTAGCTTTCACGTGCGTTGCACGTGACCCAACGTGTTTAAATGAAATATTCATACGAAATTATGATAATCTTTCTATTAAATTATGATAATTACACTATTTTTGATAATGTCCTTATGAAATTTTGATAATTTTCCTATGAAATTATGATAATTACACTATTTTTTATGACGTCCTTATGAAATTTTGATAACCTTCCTATGAAATTTCAATAACGATACTATGGAATTTCAAGAACCTTTTTATAAATTTTGTTTTAACCTTCTTATGAAATTTTGTTTACTCCCTAAGAAATTTTGAAGACCTCACTATGAAATTTTGATAACTTCCAAATGAAATTTTGATAACCAACACTATAAGATGTTGATAGCCTCCATATGATATATTGATAATCACATTATGAAAATTTAAAAACCTCCATATGAATTGTCAGTAATCACACTCTGAAATTTTGATAATCATACTATAAAATTGTGATAACCTCGCTATGAAATTTTGATAAACCTTCCTATAAAATTTTGATAAATCTCCCTATAAAATTTTGATAACCTCCTTATGAAATCTTGATAACTACAAATTTTGATAACCATTGGAAACAAAGACAAAAGGAAAAATTAAATAGGACGTTGGAAACAAAAAGTCAAATTGACTTTCTTATAATTTAATACTAGATTGTTACCCCGCGCTTCGCGTGCGGGTGTTTTATTTATGAGGTGTTTAAAAGAAAATTATGAGCAGAAACTTAAGCCATTTGTTCTTATGAAAGAACAAACAATCAAAAATTGAGTCATTGCTTTTATTCCGCACTCTCTCCAACAATGATCCAACAACACACTCAAACTTAAAGTTAAAACCCATTTAATTTAGGGCAAAACAAAATGGTTATTTACATATAATTTCACTCACCTTCTTTATCCCAAATTTGCAGAGGTTTGCTCTTACAAAAGGAAAATTGCAAAAGAAACATAGTATTGAAAATATATAATAATACCAAAAGACTAAAACGAATTATATTTTTAAGAAAATAAAGAAGAAGAAATTGGAATTAGAAAGACGTACCCGAGGTTGTATAAAAGGGAAGGTAAATCACCTCAATCCAAAAAAAAATTAATCAACACCTAAATCATAAAAGGGAGAATGGAGTTTTTGAGGGTTTTTTTTTCGTACCGGAGTTTTTTTTTTTTTTAGTTTGAAGTTTGATTTAGGGGAGAGGAATAATAATCTTATCTATTGGGTAGGCAAAGGTAAAAAAACATTGAACAAAGACATTTTCTATTTTCTGTGATTAATGGTTGATAGAGAGAAGGTAAATGAATTGACTATTAATTAATGGATTGAATTTTGTATTTTGGAATCCATTAATTACTTTTCAAAAACCCAAAAAAAAAACTATTCAAGAAACACATATGAATTATTAATTAATTAATAGATTCATGTACCAAAAAAATAATTAATAGATTCAATTGTATTTTGGAATCTATCCATTAATTAATTTAAAAAAAAACTCTTCAATAAACATATAAAGAATTCTCTCAAGTTTAATTAATAGATTCAATTATTTCTAAGAATCAATTATTTTTTTTTTCACAAAAAGTGGTTCAATGAACACATCAAAAATTCTATCAATTGACACTTGGCAACGACACAGAACGCCAAGTGTCACCCCATGAGAGCATTGTACATATAAATAAGAGTATGTTTAATACGTATTATATAATCTAATAATTAATAATGGAATAATTTATGATTAAAAAATAATGGAATAATTAAAATATTATTTAGTAATGGCAATTTAGAAATATGTTTTTTAAAAAAGGGTACAATTGGAAATATATTTTAAAAATAAGGGTATAATCGAAAAACATAAAGTTTCCCCTTATTCGTAATTTTATATATTATAGTATAGATTATAGATTATAGATTATAGATACTAATAGAATTTAAACGAAACACACACATTTATTTTTCGTATCAAAATAACATGCCAAACTCTGGCATTAGTGCATAACCAATCAATTCTACATTTTTAAAATCTCTAATATAGTTATATACATTTTGTTTTAAGATATTCTTACTAGGCATTATTTGAAAATGTCTTTTCAAAGGTAACCTCAGTCAACTAGTCTAGAACTGTTTCTTTCTACCCTTTTCATTTTACCAAAAGAAAGAGTAGAGGAAAGAAAAAAACTTGCAGTCGGTGATGTTGGCATAAGCAGGAATATAATATAGGTTGCTTTCTATGGCAATTCGCCAAGTCATAAAGCAGAGAGTGGGGTTCGGACATGAGTCAGCTAGCAAGCAAGAGCCTCAGGGGACAAATGACATATGTGAATTCCCTTCCTATGTACGTGTCAAGTCCTTGCTATACAACCTTGCATGGCTATTTGGCTATATATCAACAGTACTTATCATTTTGGTTTTATATTTCCATCTTACATTAATTCAATCCTCTCGTTTCAGTACTCTACTCTGTACTTAATTTGTAGGTTTAGCAGACCATGGCCGTGGATCTTATTCACAAGTTCCTCAACATCTCAGCTCCTCCCTTCACATTTTTCTCTTTTCTATTCTTCTTACCACCATATTATCTCTTCAAATCTTTCCTTTCCATCTTGCGCTCCATTTTCAGCGAAAATGTTTCCGGAAAAGTTGTCATCATTACCGGTGCTTCTTCCGGCATTGGAGAGGTAGTAATATTACTTGTGTCAAATTTCATGAGACCATCAAAGGTGAACACTTGTATTGAATATTCGTTGTGATTTTGCAGCATTTGGCTTATGAGTATGGTAGAAGAGGAGCTCGCTTGGCTCTCACAGCACGAAGAGAGAAATCGCTGAATGAAGTTGCTGATAGAGCTCGTGATTTGGGATCCCCTGATGTCATTACAATTCGTGCTGATGTTTCAAAAATTGATGACTGTAGACGACTTGTTGATGATACCGTCAACCATTTTGGACGATGTAAGTGCAAATTGATACATAAAACACTTTCTATTTTTTTTTTCCTTTCAATTGTTTATTTGGAGGAATTAATTAAGTGGTGGCCTCATGGTAATATATACAGTGGACCATCTGGTGAATAATGCTGGAATGACTTCGGTCGTCATGTTTGAAGACGCACCTCCTGATATGACCAGTTTTAGAGCTCTAATGGTAAATGATTTTCTAGCTAGCTTTCCCTTGGTTAAGATCATATGGATCTCAAATGTCTATTTTTATATATGAACATTGTAACATTTCTGGGATTTCTGTAACTTTTTTCCTCTTTCAGGAAACAAATTTCTGGGGTTCAGTTTATACCACCCGTTTTGCAATTCCACACCTCAGACATAGCGGAGGAAAAATCATTGTCATGTCCTCCGCTTCTTCATGGATGACTGAACCAAGAACAAGCGTCTACAATGTAGTAATTTATTACCCTTATTTATTCTATTTCCTCTGTAGTACTTTTATGATGGCTTGGTTCCTAACTAATTAATGCTGCAAATGGCCATTTATATTATATATGTCAGGCAAGCAAAGCAGCAATGTCTGCCTTTTTCGATTCATTAAGGGTTGAATTTGGGTCAGATATTGGTATAACAATTGCGACACCTGGTTACATCGAATCAGGACTCACCAGTGGCAAATTCCTCCAAAGGGAAGGCGAATTGGAAGTACAGCAAGACCTAAGAGACGTAAGGATAATGATCAGGCACCCTTTTACACATTAATATTGTTATTAATGGTTGAATATTAATAATCTGACTAATTATTTCTTCCCGTGGATTTAATAGACTCAAGTGAGTTTAATGCCGGTTGGATCCGTTAGCGGGTGCGCCCGGGCAATAGTGAATGGCGCATGCAGGGGAGACCGGTACGTGACACAGCCATCCTGGTTCAGTGTCACTTACCTCTGGAAGATGTTTTTCCCTGAGGTGATCGAATGGAGTTACAGATTATTTGCACTCCCGAGTTCGGGACGTCCACCCCATGAAGCCCTTAACAAGAGGGTAATGGACTTCACCGGAGCGAAGAAAGTTCTTTACCCATCAAGCATCCAATCCCCTGATGTGAAAACAGAGTAAATAGTCCTGATGCATGCTCTTTTCTGCTCCCCTGTTCAATGGGTCTCTGTAGTTGAAATGTTGGAAATCTTTATCCATGTACATCCACCGTTTTTAAATGCTAGTACAAAATAAACTATGTGATCGCTGTGCCACATTTATGTTGTAGATTTCAGAATAAATTTAAGAACAAGTTTTGATAAATCTCTTTGGCTCATTGGATTATCAATTTCAATTGTTTGGGTACTTCAGGTTGGATTTGGTAGATTTTTCTTTTCATGGTCGCGCAATGAGAACAATGAGATGTAAGGATAAGTTCAACGAATAGGAGAAAGTAAGAAATACGAGAATAGAGTAACAAATAGTCAAGTAGGACCGTCGTGCATAGGTCCTTATAAGTAATTAACCCAATCTGTGGCATACCACAATTATTAAAACCCAACCATAATACAAATTTTAGAACAAACGTTGTAGAATAAACTCAACCCCAATAATCTAATAATAACATATTTTAGAATTTGGGACAAACAATTCGTATATAAATCATTTGATAGGACCGATTTACCCAGCTAATAATATCTTATGGCATCAAAATGCAAAATCCTTTTTACCTTATAGTTAAAGTAAAAATTTAGTTTCAGTTATCCATAGTTGCAAATGAGGAGTGCCGCCTTATGTTATTTTGTCTAAGGTTTAGTCCTTAGGGTAAATACTTAATATTATTAAAGGGTTTTATATCTTATGGCATCAAAATGCAAAATACATTTTACCTTATAATTAAAGTAAAAATTTAGTTTCAGTTATCCATAGTTGCAAATGAGGAGTGCCGCCTAATGTTATTTTGTCTAAGGTTTAGTCCTTAGGGTAAATACTTAATATTATTAAAGGGTTTTATATCTAATGATACCTCAGGCGGGAGCGGGATATTAAGCGGAAGACAATAAAATTAGGTGGAACAAGTAGCATTGCTTTATCAAAATATCCTAAAAGTAACTTTTAATATTGTTAAATTTAGCCTTGCAATTAAATAAGTAAACGTTGTCTGGCCCATTTTTGCAAGAGCGGATCCTTGACATGTAGCTTAAGAGGGGCCAATTAAAAGTTCCCTTGGTAAAATTTCAATTTGTGGGGCCAATATATAATTCTTAGTATTTTTTTTTGGTTAACAATTCTTAGTATATTAGATTATTAACAAAGATATATAAATATAAGAATCATTAACAAGAGTATATGCATTGTTTTTGAAACCAGATTGGACCGGTCGAGCCGAGCTCGATTCTTCTACACCCCTATCCTGAACCATGAGAGCCCCTGATGTGTTAAGTCATGTTGAAATTTAACATGGCATTGAGACCTAGCTAGTTCACTAGGCCTTTTACAGATTAGTCGACATTTTCCACAGATTTTACGAATGGAAACACTTATTTCCATAGTTGTTATTCTTTAAAATTTTTTCGAATCCACTTATTGGAAGAAAATGAGTTTATTAAAATGTTTGAACCTTGAATTGGATCCCTGAAAGGAATTTTGAAGTTGAAAAACCATTATGTGGCATGTTACTTGGAAATTTCATGTGACAGTGGAGCTTACTTAGCTGAGTTTGGTCACTGATATGACCTACCACATGGAACTTAATTAGCTTTTTGTCCTCTTAACTATAACATCAAGGACATTTTACCTCCTGAACTTCAAATCGCGACAAACTTGCCCAATGAATTTCCAAATTCAAGACAATTTGCCCTTCAAACTTTCTAAATTTAGAACAATTTACCTCTTGATATAGGTGGCAATTTGTCCTGAATTTTAAAAATTCAGAGGAAAATTTGTCTCGATAATAGTTTAGGGGGCAAAGTGTCCTTATTAGCCCTATATTTTAGGAGGGAAAAGTCTAACAAGCCAAAATTTAACATGGTTGCGGCTCCCACTTACATGCCACATCATCGACGCTACATGTCTCATCAGTGTTTTATTTTTTTTAAAAAAAGGGGCAATTTGACCAAAACTGTCAAATTCGAAGACTTATTTGACTGAAAATAAAGTTTGAGGGCTTATATGGGTAAAAGTACAAAATTGGTCCCTCAAGTGAAAAAATATGTAATTTAGTCCATCAAGTGGAGTTAATCGAGCAATCAAGTCCTCTTCGTTAGCCTCCGTCAAAGGCTCCGTTAATTCGTCCGACGTGGTAGTGACGCCATCAAATCTGCTGACGTGTCATCTGCCACATCATTTTTCATAAGATTTAAAAAAACGAAAAAAAAGTGCGGCCCACCGGGTTTTATTTATACATCACGCTAGGGTTTTTATCTTTCCCTACCATCGTGTTCTTAACTTCTCTGTTCTCTAAAATTCTCCTCTTCTTTTTCAGTTTTTCTTCTCTTTTCCTTTCATTTGTTTTTGCATATTGAGATTCCGATGAGGAGGGCTCTTATGATTATGAAGGAGCCATTTTCTGCTATTGTGGGAAGAGATCTCCAAGGCGTGTGTCATGGAAGAAGGAAAGCATTTGGTGTAGATTCTACGGCTGCGGTAACTTTGAGGTTTGGAGCTGTCTTTTGTTCAGGTGGCATGATGGTCCTATAAACAATTTCAGAGCAAGAGAAGTGATGATCCAATTGAAGGAGCTAAATAGGGAGCTAAAGAGTGAGAATTATCAATTGAAATCCCAAAACAGAGCTTTGAGATCTGAAATCGTGTCAGTAGGGGCTCACAATTAGAGTGATGAGTTGTATAGTGAAATTGTTGTTTTGAGGGCTGAGGTTGAAGCTTTGCAGAGGAAGTTAATAATGAGAAATGCAAATATGGAAAAGAGTAGTTACAATAACAAATTGTACAAATTTACAATTGTATTTTTGTCTGTCCTATGGTTTTTTACATCCAAAATTATGAAATTGGACATCATCACATTGGTATGGTTGCCTTACCAATAAATTAGCAAATATATATGTATCTAGTTCAATTCAATATTTAATGGAAATGGCCTTGAATTAGCTGAAATCTAGTAGATTAATATGGTAGATTGATAATATTGTCAATACAATCAGAATTTCCTACCCTAAACCATCAAAATATATCATTGTGTTGGTACCCTAAGTCTACAAAATATATCATTGTTTTGGTGCCCTAAACCATCAATTTGGTACCCTTTACCATCAAATTTCCCAACTAAACAAAAATATACAAAATATATCATTGTTTTGGTTACATTGAACCATCATATCAAAATCAATTTTTTTTTCTTAGTTGCATCAACATGTTTGCCTACTCTCTTGAGTAGGGTCTTCATTTTTAGCAACTTCCCTTGCTATTGAGGATCGCCTTCTTGCATGTTCCTAAAAGAAATCAATGAAATTAAATCAGCTACTTGAGAACACAAACTAGGGAAACACAAGCAAAATAGTTATAGGTTTGGTTCTCACTCTAAGTTCATTGATAGAGGTCATGTTTTGGGGTGGTCCATCCACAGGTATTCCAATGGTAACTTGACTCTCTTTTCCAGGCTAAAATATATAAAATATATCATAAATGTTAATATAAAGCATTTAACACAAATTCTTGTAAAACTTACATTCACAACTGTATAATGCATTTGAACACATTTTTGGATAGATCTTTTCCCTTTCTTCTTGGCAGCTGATGGGTTAGGTTGACTTGAACTTGTCTGCTTGGGTTTAGGATTGGCAGAAGCTCCCATTTGCAATTAAAATGCATTAGGGTATGATTTTAGTGTATAGAACTACAAAATAACAATTGGAGCACTTACATTCTACTGGTTTGCTGGACATTTGGATCTGTTGTGGCCAGGTTGTCTGCAAATGCCACACTTCATTTTCCTTCCAATCCTTGGTTTAGTTAACCCCTTGCGACCTTCCAATTCTTCTCTTCTCCTTTCGATTTGTCTCCTTCCCTCGGTCACAGGCACTGCTGGTGGCAAAATTTCATCACCATCTACTTGCGGTCAGAACTTTGGCCCCTTAATAAGTCAAAGCATCCAATTTTTGAAATATAACTGTCCATGAAAATAGAACTTCTTTATATACAACATTTTTGACAAGGAACTTCAGTATTTTTTGTAGTCACAGTTTCGTTCACATTCCTTGGTCATCTATACATATATATACACCTATATAAAAGCAATTTTTAGAAGTCCATTGCTTGACAAATGGCAACTTACTTATAGGAGGGTTTGATTGGTTGGAGAATTTGTGGTTTTTTAAAATTTAAAAATTATTAAAATAATTGAAATTAATTAGGAATCAAAGTATCAAATTTTTTTGTGATGTAACAGAATTAAATTGAAACAACTTTTAAATGAAATATTAAATATATATGAAACTAATTATAACTCAAAGCATTCAATTATTGATGTAACCGTCTACGAAAGTAGAACTTCTTTATATATAACATTTTTTTGTATATATTTCATTTTGTTTCTTTGTATTTTCTGACTTGACCAGAATTTTTGTTGAAGGCATTGAAATTCCCTGTGAGAGTTCGACATATAGTTGTCCATGGGAGAAAACATGTTGTGGCAGATGAACTCCAACATTAGGAATCGCTTCTCCTTGTGCTTTGTTGATGGTCATAGTGAACAAAGAAAGATAGGGAATTGATTCCTCTTGAATTGGAATGGATATCCTTCATTTTCTGCTGGTGAAAGCGGAATTCTTGGAAGAAGAACTTGTTTTCCAACATATTGGCCAGTTGCAATCTCTACTTTTATCACGTTATGGCGTAGGTGTTTGTAGACCATTCTTGTTCCATTGCACAGACCATTAAATGCATCAAAATTCCTCAAAAGTATGATTGGACAATTTTTCTTCAACACCAATGTATGTGGTGACAAACCATTCGGTGTCACAATATTTAAGAATTCCTCTTGATAATGGTTGTTGGTGTCATCTACCGCTTCATCAAAACTATTGTACGTCTTACTCTCACCAAGGAATATTTCTATCATCTGCTCATTCAGTTTGTCCACGTACTCAATTCTTGTTGACAAGATCGCACGGTTTGACATGTACTCTGCCGAAGTATGCTTCAAATCTGGGAAAGCTGCGTCGATCAAGTCTTTTTCAGACTTATCATCATTTTCATACTTTATAACCATATGATCTGATAAAAGTATCAAATTATTATCTTTTGTTGGTTTTTCTCCATTACCAACTCGAAGGAGGAATTTGCCAAACTTTTGATCCTCTCTCTCTCATGTTCTTTTTAAATTTTAGTATCTCCATTTTTGGACAAATGTATGATCTGACCAAACTTTGAATGACTGTTTGTTCTCTTGTTGCTCGAGGTACAACCGGGAGTACTTATCTAAAATCTTCTCCAAAAACAACAACATTTCATCTAAATGGTTCTTTGTTACTTATCATATCTTGCAGTGTTATGTCCACATATTCAATTGCAACCTTTCTCGCCATTTGGTGCTTCATCCTATATGATTAGTCTTGCTTTTCTTAATAGTTTAGCATTGGCACTCTGTTTAGAAGTTATTTTAACGAGCTGAGCTCGATTCTTTTACACCCCTATCCGGAACCATATGAGTGCCGCTGATTTGTCAAGTCATGTTGAAATTTCACATGGCAGTGAGACCTAGTAAACTAGGCCTTCTACGGATTAGTCGACGTTTTTCACAGATTTTACGAATGGAAGCCCTTATTTTCATAGTTGTTATTCCTTAAATTTTTCCGAATCCACTTATTGGAAGAAAATAAGTTTCTTAAAATTTTTGAACCTTGAATTAGTTTCCTTGAAAGGAATTTTGAAGCTAAAAACCACTATGTGCATGTCACATGGAAATTCCATGTGATAGTGGAACTTACTTAACTGAGATTGGTCACTGATATGACCTATCACATGGAAATTTAACGGCGCCGTTAATTATTAGCCTTTTGTCCCTGAACTATAACATAAAGGACATTTTACCCCACTGAACTTCAAATCACGACAAACTTGCCCAATGAATTTCCAAATTCAGGACAATTTGCCCTCCAAACTTTCTAAATTTAAGACAATTTACGCCTTGATGTAGGGGGCAATTTGTCCTGAATTTTAAAAGTTCAGAGGGCAAATTGTCTCGATTATAATTTAGGGGGCAAAATGTCCTTATTAGCCCTATAGTTTAGGGGGAAAAAGTCTAACAAGCCAAAATTTAACATGGTTGTGGCTCCCACTAACATGCCACATCATCGACCCTACACATCTCATCAGCGTTTTGTTTAAAAGAAGGGGCAATTTGACTAAAACTGTCAAATTCTAAGGCTTATATATCTTTATACTCTTTAATCCTAAACTTAAAAAACCTTGACCTGAAATATCTAAATTACCCTTTTTAATTTTAAAATTTTAGTCTTCCTTTGAAGGGTGAACATGTATTTTTATTTCATAAAAAACTATTAAGTTTTACTGGTTAATAAGTAATTTACTTCTTCTTAAATTTTTATTTAACTTTAACTTTTAAATATTAATTGGTGGGGAACTTTTATTTAACTTTAATAAATGAAAAAAATGGTAATTCATCTATACTATATATAAAAGTACGAGTTTTGTAAAACTTTTAAATCGACCATTATATACTTATTTTTTAAACATGTTTA
This sequence comes from Corchorus capsularis, assembly GCA_001974805.1. Lineage (NCBI taxonomy): Eukaryota > Viridiplantae > Streptophyta > Magnoliopsida > Malvales > Malvaceae > Corchorus > Corchorus capsularis. Next base: position 4,613 of record AWWV01009754.1, on the reverse strand, counting down.
CTTAAATGTCCTTGCTTAACTATTATAGTTTTATTCTACTAAAAACTCTATTTTTATTCAATTAAATCTAATATCTCTATAATTACTTTATTTTTACAATTTTACTATTTTTCAATAAAAATTTGGATATATTAAATTTTTTAATATACATTTTTATTCTACTAAAAACTCTATTTTTATTTAATTAAATTCAATATTTTACAATTATTTTATTTTTACCATTTTAATTTAAAAAGTTATTGTGATTGACATATTTCCATTTGATAGTTTAATGTATTATGATTAAAATTTATTATTTCCCTAACGTGCAGTTATTTTATTTGACTTATAATTAATTTTTTACTTGATAAATGTAACCGTTGCTATGGGTTTAAATTTGTTGTTTTACTTTGTTAATATTTTTCTTTGTGTGGGATAATTTCTTTTGCTATGTATATACAAATCGGCTGGTTGGATTGGATTTGGGTTAGGTCAGTTTCGGGTTAAGGAAAGTTTGGGTTATATTCTGTTAATTTTCGGTTTCATATTGGGTTGGGTTCGGATCGTTCACATGTCGGGTCATTTGGGTTTTGATCAATTTTGGTTCATGTCTTTTTCGGTTTCGGGTCATTTGCTTCTGATAGTTTTGGGTTTGAGCCTCCGATTTTTCAGGTTCAGGTCTTTTCGGATACGGGTCATTTAAATATAATTAATCACGGGTAATTTCGGATTAATCTCTCGGATTGATCGGTTCTGGTCATTAAGGATTTGGGATCAAGTCATTTCGGTTTCAAATTGAGCGGATTTTTCGATCGAAACAGGTTGGATCAGGTTTGGTTTCAAGCGGTCAAGTTGAATACCCGCACTCGGATGAAGTTTTGTCAGCTCTAATAATAAGTTTCTTTAGGATAAAATTAGTAGTATATATGCTTAAAATTTTAATTTTCATTTAATTTAAAACAAATTGGATCACGTGCAACGCACGTGAAAGTTAGGACTAGTATATATATGACACTTTTGGACAATTAAATTCGATATATATATATATATATAAATATATATATCACTTTTGGACAATTAAATTCGAGGGCCAAAAAATACAATAAACACTAAAAATGTTGTTTGCAACTTGTAAACTATTTTTTTTCAGCCAAAACTTACAAACTTATAAACCCTATTCCAATGGTTAAAATAATTTTGCAAGAGGCGAAAATCAAAAACACTTTGACTCCGATGACCCGGCCCCTTTAGCCTTTGTTTGGTTGGAGTATTTTGGAAGGGTGGGGTGGGGTTTGGAGGGGTGCACCATTGTTTGGTTGAAGGGGTTGCAATGGGTGAGGGGTAGGAACGGGTGGTCATCACCCCTCCCAACCCCTTATATCCCACCCCTCCAAATTGGGGTATTTTGGAGGGGTGGGGTTTGACTAAAAATTTAATTACCCAAATTATCCTTAGTATATTATTAAAAATCCAAAATTGTCCTTAATAAATAATATCTAATATAAATTAATTAAATAAATACAACATTATAATATATTTTTTGTATAAATATTTTTAATGGTAAAAATAAAATAATTATACTTTGATAAAGTATATATAATAATTATTTTTGTTAATAATTTATATTTTTATTTATTTCACGTTTATTTTCTTTCTCGTACAAAAAAAACTATAGTTTGTAAAATACATTAAGTTTTTTTATAAATGTAACGATGAACAATGCTCAATATAATTATTATATTCTTAGATAAAATATATAATAATTATTTTGTTTTGTGTAAAATATGTATAGAAAAATTGAATATAATACATGAAGTTTCTACACATAAGGATAAATTTGTAAAATATATATAAAACTTCTCCCAACCCCTTCCTCCAACCAAACACAAAACATGAGAACACCCCTTCATACCTTTTCTTTGAACCAAACATAATTTTTCTAAAACACCTCCCAACTCCTCCCCCTCCCTACCCCACCCCTCCCCCATTTGAACCAAACAAGGGCTTAAGGTTTCAATTTTTTTTTTTGATACAGGGGCCTTTAAGTTTGAAGACAAGCCTTATATACCTCGCTAGTCCTTATCAAGTTTAGCTAAGAGTGCGTTTGTTTTGCTTATTTTCCTGGGAAAGTAATAGGATGGAAATACTCTTCATCGTTTGTTTTGATAATTTTAGATGGGAAAATAATTTTAAGGGCACCTTGTAGGGCACCTACTTTCCCACAGGGGGAGTAGGGAAAGTTTTTTCTCACCCATGAAAAGTGTAAATATCATTAAAATTGGATTATTTTCCAAGGAAAATGCTGATAAACCAAATTGAAACTACTCTCCATGGAATGTAATTGTTACTTTCCCTAGAATTATTTTCCCTGAAATCACTAGTCCCAAGAATCACTCTCCTATGGAGGGTTATTCCATGGAAAACAACAAACGACCTCTAAGTTTCGAGTCATGTACCTACTTGAGACCGGCCGGTTAAATTGACTGAACCAAGAGTCCAAGACGGAGACCAAGATCGAGGCCTGGACCGGTTTAACCTCTAATTCAGTTATTTAATTTAATCATTGATAGCTTGATTTCAGCTTCCACCAATTGTGCTGATAAAGTCAATATAATATATAGCAGCAGTCACTCCGAGCTTTGTGTAATTAGAAGGAATCCTCAAAGAAAAGGTCCTTGGAAATATAGCGGCTCATGTACCGTAACAAATAAACAACTCCAACAATAATCGTCTGATTCTCCCTTGTGATCAATAATATCAGGAAGCCATGGACTCCATTCACAAGCTCATCAACATTCTACTTCCTCCTATAACCATCCTTCTGCTACTCTTTTTCTTGCCACCATACCTCGTATTCAAGACTCTTAGCTATATTATAAGATCCGTCTGCAGTGAGAATGTTGCAGGAAAAGTGGTGCTCATAACTGGCGCTTCTTCAGGCATTGGTGAGGTGAGAAAAGGAAAACAAATATAATATCCCTTTTCAATGATCAGGTTAATTATTATAGTTTATAATTAAGAGGAAAATCAATCAAGAATCAACCCTTTGCTCTCGCATGTGTTTATCAGCATCTTGCTTACCAGTATGCGAGGAGAGGAGCTCGGTTAGGACTTGTTGCCAGGAGAGAAGACCGTCTTTGCGCAGTTGCTGATAAATGCGGTCAGCTGGGTTCACCTGATGTTATAGCCATTCCGGCCGATGTCTCAAAGCAGGAAGATTGTAAACGGTTTGTTGGCAAAGGTGTGAACTACTTTGGACAACGTAAGCAAATTAATATATGGATCATTTAAGAATTTTCATGGCTTTAATTAGTACTCTTTAATTATTTATTATTAGCCCTTTATGATCGCATTGTTTTAATATTGCAATATATGCATGGCTGAATTAATTTCATGCAACAGTGGATCACTTGGTGAATAATGCTGCTATTATCAAACTTAGCATACCGCAAGTTTCTGAATTCAATCCAGTTTGTAAAAAAATATTAATTATGTGTTTTAATTTGTTGGAATTGTGTATTTTGATCCTTATTTGAGAAAATCTTGAAACGTTTAGCCCTTATTTCAGCATTTAGCCATCAGAAAAGGGCTTATTTGGCCTTTTTAAAGAGTTCAGGGGCTTATTTGGCTGCAATTAGAGTTTAGGGGTTTATTTGGCCGTTTTATGTAAATTCAGGGGCCTTTTTGAGTAATAAGCCGTTTTCCTTCTATTGCCATGGTTATAGCTTAATTTACTTTGGGCTTATTAGCCTTTTTGTCTCCTCATTATGGGGTAATTAATAAGGACATTTTGCCCCTAAACTAAAATTGTCATAATTTGTCTATTGAATTTTCCAAATTTAGGACGATTTGTCCCATTCTTTATGAGTTAAAATGTCTTGAACTTGAGATATATATTTAGGGGTCTAAATATCTTAAGTATGAAAGTTTAGGAGGCAAGTTGTCGTGATTTGAAGTTTTGGTGGCAAAATAAACTATATTTTAAAGGGATAAAATGCATGTCTAATAAGCTATATACTTTGAGTAATTCTTTTTGAAAAAAAAATGGCCGTTCTATACTGGGAGATCAGAGATGTTGATCAGTAAGAATGTGGTATTTTACTTACGGAAAGGAAGAGGTATAATATAATTTCGGCCACTAATTCTCGATTTGATTCCGCTATTTTCATTCACTTGTTCTTGATCACATCTTAATTAATGTTGTTGGTTGGATTTTAGTTCCAATGGGCAATGGCCTCCAATTAAACTCAATTATTTTAGTGAATTACTAAATACCGCCCCCTTTTACTAGCTACCCCCTCTTGGACTATTTTGCCATTTGCTTTATTTTCCATCAAACTTCAAACTTTTCAATTCTCTCAAATTCTCTCAACCTTCAAACTTTCAAAACTCAATCATTCAAAATCATTCAAGTAAAACAACATCAAAACGCATGAACAAAGATTTTTCGGATTGAAAGTATGTTTTTTTTGAAAAAAAAAAGTAACAAAACAAATATCTATTTATCATTAATCAAATATTAAAATCCTCTTGTTAATATTGACATATCCATACCATTTAAACTAAATGAATTCTCCAATACTTATTAAAGGAAAATCTAAAAACGTTAAAGAAAAAAAAAGAAGAACAAGAAA
>AWWV01009753.1:0-17123 GCA_001974805.1 Corchorus capsularis | reverse complement strand
CTTGTTCTTCTTTAATTTTTTTTAAAGATTTTCCTTTAATTCTCTTTTGTCCTTTAAAAAGTATTGGACAATTCATTTAGTTTAAATGGGTATGGATATGTCAATATTAGCAAGAGGACTTTAATATTTGATTAATGATAAATAGATATTTGTTTTTTTACTTTTTTAAAAAAAAAACCATACTTTCAATCCGAAAATTCCTTTACCCATCCCGGATGTTGCTACTCCATGAATTTTGATGTTATTTTGTTTGAATGATTGAGATTTGAAAGTTTGAAGGTTAAGAGAATGGAAAATTTTGAAGTTTGAAGGAAAGGGCAAAATAGTCCTAAAGGGGGCGGTATTTAGTAATCCCCTTATTTTATCAAGTGGACGTTTCCCCTAGAATTTATTTATGGCGTATATCTCCATGTCCATCCACATGAGTTTTGTCTAGAACTGGCAGATGGGCGGGTCGGGTTGGATTTGGGTTCGGTTTTTTAGGTTAGGTTAGTTTCGGGTTAAGAAATTTTCGGGTCGTACATGTTCGGGTAATTTTCGGTTTCGGGTTGGGTTGGGTTCGGGTCGATCAAATGTCGGGTCATTTGGGTTCGGGTCAATTCTGGGTTGGGTCGTTTTCGGTTTCGGGTCATACTGTTCGGATAATTTCGGGTTTGAACCTCGGGTTTTCGGGTTCGGGTCTTTTTGGGTTCGAGTTATTACAATTCATTTTTTCGGGTTTAATAGTCGGGTCATTTCGGGTTTCAAATTTGATTCGAGTCATTCAAATTTGCGTTTTTTTTAATTTTTATTTCTATTCTTATAATTTGGGATTAATAAAAATTCTTTTCCATTTGTAGTTATAACATTTTTGATAGAATAGTTATAAGAAATTTCATTCATATAACTGATAATTCCAATCTCAAAGATTTAAGTCTTAATTAATCAGTACAAATATATATAGTATATATATATATAGGCCATGTCTCTGATTTATACTATATATATATATATATATTTATTTATAATATAATAGACTTTCAAATCTTATTTCTAATTTAGGCAATGTCTCTTTTACTCATGTCTTTAGGGATGCAAACTTTTTTACTGATTCCTTGGCCAAGCTTGGTGTTTCTAGAACATCAAACTTGATTGCTTGGTTGTAATCTTTTACATTATTATTAATAATATTTATTATTTTTCAAATATATATATATATAGTATACATATATTATAAAAGAATCAAAATTGAACAATAACTTGATCCAATGATCATTGACTAATATATAAATTAAATATTTAAACTAAATTAACCACAACATTTAAATTTTAAATTAACATAAATTAAATATGTAATGCATATGTTTTAAGACTAATTTAAACTAATTAATGAATATTAATTGTAAATTATTTCAAATTAAAACTAATTAAACATTAAATTAAACAAATTATGAAAATGCAAACTTTTAAATCAAACAAATTAAAATCTGTCAGACCCTAATTTGAACAAATGTGAGAATTTGGGGATTGAATTGCATTACACACTGAGAACTATTCTGCACAATAGCACAATATAATCCATTTTATTTATATTATAACTTATAATCCATTTTATTTACCTCTTCAAACTTATATAACTTATAAATATATTGTATTAATTGAAATATTCATTGGCATTGATTTTTTATATGAACTATATTTTATTAAATTATAAATATTTAAATAATTAGAAAATATAAAATAATTTCTATTATTTGTAATCATCAATATTAATGGTATAGTTTCAACTTTTAATCAAAGACTAAAAAAATTAGCAATAAATATCATGAAATTGAGATTTGATGTGGTAAAATACTAAAATTGGATTAAAACTATCAAATATATAATGTTTGCTAATTATTTTACAAGTTTTAGTTTTTACAATTTAAATATAATTAATTTTAATTCGGGTCATTTCGGCTTAATTTGTCGGGTTGATCGGGTTCGGGTCATTTTGGGTTTGGGTCATTTCGGGTTCGGTTTGTTTGGATTCGGGTAATTTCGGGTAATTTTATTTTTTTTTAGTTTGGGACAAAATTTGATTTTTTTTTATCTAAATTAATTTCATTATCAAATGCAATGGTAGGTAAGTGATACTTTTGCGTTAAATTGTAGAGCACAAATTTCTGGGGTTCAGTATATGGAACCCATTTCGCAATTCCACACCTAAGAAAAAGCAAAGGGAAAATTATTGTAATTGCTTCAGTGGCTGGATGGACGCCTCTTCCAAAGACTAGCTTCTATAATGTGAGAAACCTTGCTTAATTATTTCACTCTCAATTCTTATAATTATTAAAACATCAATTCTCCATTTTGCTAACCCATTGTAATTCTGGAAATGGCTTCCTTTCAGGCAGCCAAGGCTGCACTAATTAGCTTCTATGAGACATTGTTGGATCAGAAATTGGAATAACAATTGTTACCCCAGGCTTAATTAAGACAGATATGGTCCAAAGAGAAGCTTATGCATCAGAGGTAACCACAGATTATATTATTAATTAATTAATTCTTCTTAATTAGAATCAAAACATACAATTAATCAATTAGATTTTTTTTGGCTTAATGATGATTTCAATTAGGTACAAATGGGATTTGTTCCGGGGGAATCAGCAGAAGGGTGTGCAAAAGCAATTGTAAGAAGCGGTTGCAGGGGAGATAAGTACTTGGCAGAGCCATTTTGGTATAGCATGTTTCAGGTGGTAAAAATGGTTTGCCCTGAGTTTATAGATTTGAGTTGCCGTTTAACATTGATTGGCAGACCTCGATGATCACCAAAGAAAACATCTTAATTTAACTGCCAACATTTCATAATTAATCAGGTTTGATATGATGCATTGGCTTCTTTATAAAATTCACAAGAAACTCAGTTCTTACATTTTATATTTCTGATTACAATTGTTGTCTTACTCTCTTATGTTAGTTTGAGAGAAAATTGATTCCATGTGGAAGCATAACTGGCATCTTGTTTTTTCTGCTGTATATATATCTTTTCTGGTACTAGATATTTGATTTTTTTTTTGGATAGTTAGATATTTGAATTTGATTCCACGTGGAGGTAGATATTATTTTATTAAAAAATTTTTTGAGTATATTTTATTAAATTTTAATCTTTATTATTCTCGAGGATAAATAATCAATTTAAGATATAACTTTGCACACTTGCTCAATTTACTACCTAACCTTTTAAAACTGTTAATTACAGATATTACGTTTTTATTTTGATCATTTTAGAATATGAATGGACGGAAGTGTGTTCATGTCTAACACACGACGTTAAATTGCGTTATAGGTTAAAATCATTGCACACATGACTTTTTTAGCTAGGTGTCTATAGGTGGCAATTTTGCGGGTTAAGTCGGTTTCGGGTTGAGTCTAGTCGGGTTCGGATGTTAAAAAGTTTTGGGTCTTAGCAGATCGGATAGAATCGGGTTCGGGTCATTATGCGTATCGGGTTTAACGGGTTTCGGGTTATTTTAAGTCGGATAAAATCAGATTTGGGTCACTATATATATCGGGTCATTTCAAAACCCGGGTCATTATGAATCGAATAAATTCGGATATATCAAACATCAAAAGTTACAAAATCTAAAATTACCTAATTCTATAAATTTGGATAACTTATTAAAAATATATATAAATTTAGATAATATAGTAGTTTTATACTAGATAAAGGTTATAGGCATAGAATATAGCTAACAAATCTAATAGAATTAAAATAGTATATCTAAAAATTTGGTTTAATTCGGTGGAGGAAGAATGGAAGATTAAAACTAATTTTATGTCACTAATGTGATTATATGTGAGTAATATTAATATAGAAAATACATTATATTTATATACGTATATAATAGATAAAGTCAAATTGATGATTGGATTAAATACTTTCTTATCAAATCATATCAGTATATTAATCAATAATTATAATTATGTTAGACAATGTTATTTTGAGGATTTGGATTGCATTAAATTGAATTTAGTTCGAAAGATTAATTTAGTACATTTAAGAAATTTTATGTTACAGTAATTTTTGTTTTTTTTTTTTAATTTTATAATTGCAACTTAGAAATTGAAAATCAAATAAACTATATATATTATAACATGGGTAAAAATAAAACCATAAATTGAGTTCGGGTTAATTCAATTCGGGTTAATAAAGTTCGGGTCACTTACACAGGCGGGTCATTTCAGAGTACGGGTCATTTTAAATCGGGTTAAGTCGGATATCGGGTTAAATTTTCTTGGATTTTGTCGGTTTCGGGTTATCTCGATTCGGGTTATATCGGTTTCGGGTTATAGTACTTATTCATATTATCGGGTTATAATCGGATTTAATTCAGTTCGGTTTAAATCGGTTTTATCGGGTCGGATCATACTTTGCCACCTATAGGTGTCTTCAAGGTATCTAACCCCTCTCCCTTATCACTACTCCCTTAGTACAAAATTTTTAACAGCTTTGGACAATTTCTTATAATTTACTACCTAGCCTTCCAAAACTGTTAATTACGGATATAACGTTTTTTAAAATTTGATCATTTTAGGGTATGAATGGATGGAAGTGTGTGTGTATGTGTGATGGAGTTGGTTACAAAACTGGATAAGTTTGCTATGTTAAAGTGGTCAAATGCTCTGTTAGATTAGATAATGTATGTGTTCCAATGAAAAATTAGCACATTTTGATGTTAGGGTTAGGAACTATAAATGAGGTAAAAATCAATTTAGATTAAGGTTCTTTGCTGACTAGTTTATGTGGCTGTTACTAGTTTAGCAACTTTTGTGTTGTCAAATTAAGGTTAGTTCTTTAATTGACTTGAGTTTCAAATTTAAGCTAGTTTATGTATAAATACCTCTGTTATGCTTAATGAAGAGTTAGAGTGCTTTGCCTCATTATTGAGATTTCTCTTGTTCTATTACACTTAGTTTAGTTCAAAACTTCTTGACCTTGACAAGTTTCAATCAGAATATCATTGTCAATTTTTTAGCCTTAGTTAATTTGAGACAACAATTGTTTTCCGAGATCTATAGGATCTTAGAGGGACCTGAGTTTTTGTGAGTGAGTAAACAAGAGAAATAGAGGCAGAGATCATTTTTCAGTTTCAGATGGAGTCCAAATCAACATTTCTGTCACTACCAAAGTTTAATGGTGAAAACTACCACATATGGAGTGTGAAGATGAGAAAGTATCTCATGGCAAACGATTTGTGGGATACAATTTCAGTTGGAAAAGAAGCAGCAAGCCAGGAAGGTGTATCTACAGTGAAGGTGGAGCCAGAACAGCCAAGAAAGGTGGTTTCTGAGATAGATAAGTGTAAGGTTGATCGTTGTCGTCAAACAATCATAAAATAAAAACCTAACAAACACTCTCTAACAGGTAGATAGGGCAAGTCAGGGTCGATCCCACAGAGAAGATTCAATCTGAATCAACTGTTTCAAAACAACTAAGAAAGCAAACAGATTAAAAGCAACAGATTATAAAGAAAGTAATTAAGTTGAAATCAAATAGATAAAGGCAATACTTCCCCACTTATCCCCACTTAAGCATAAATTAATTATAAACACCATGGATCATAGATCAAAACATATCAATTTATAAGCACCATAAACATGCCTTTGGCAAGGAATCAGAATACTAGTTATTCTCCTTCATCCTAATCTATAATCAATTATAAATCAGATTAGTACTAGTTATTCCTAATCAAACATCTTTTATTAATTACCAAAATTAGCTTATAGTTATTCACCAATTAAAGCAATCAATAAAGCATTAAGATCAATAGATATACCAAACATAAGTTAATGATTACTAGTTATTCATCACAACTTAAGATCAATTATAACCCAATTTAATACTTCAATTACTAGTTATTCATTGAATATATTAAACCTTGCTACTATCAATAAGATTCAATTACTAGCTATTCACCAAATCTAATCTAGTAGAGATTCAATTAACTAACTCCTTAGGCGTGCACTCCTAATTAATTGATCAAGAAAACCTAGACAATCAAATCAGGGTTAGTCATGAAAACTTGTTTATCAAAAGGATCAATTCATCAAATGAAATCCGCCAATCATACATACATCAACAAGTCGACATATGCATAATGAATTATCATCAATTCATCAATCAATTGATATAGAATTAAAGTACAAGATCTCACCATAGGAGTAAAATAATTAATTCATAACTCAAGGGTTCAAAGGGGAAAAGCATTAAAAAGAACTACTCACTCATGATTGAAGCAATCATGAGAGACATACTTGATAATATCGACAAGGGTAAGAACCCTTAAGATGTCGACTTCACCAAGGGAAATCTCCTAGTCGAATTCTCTTCAATTCTTGTGTTGTGTAGTTATGACAAATCCTAAGATAATCCTCCGTTCAAACCTATGACACATCCTACCCTTATGACAATCAATACCAACCCTTGGATGAGGCGGGACAAAGGGCAAGATAGACATCTAAATTCTAGTCCTAATACAACTATGAATTACATCAACTTTGTCTCCAAGTAATGAGTTTTGATTGGTTGAAGTAGATCTTCATTAGTTAGCATCTTCAATAGCCAATTAGAGTGTTCCAAATCAATTTACAACTGCAATCACCGTCCATGCATAGTCCAAGTCGGCTAAGATAATCCTCTGTATTTATAGGCAAACCTATGACACATCCTACCCTTATGACAATCAATACCAACCCTTGGATGAGGCGGGACAAAGGGCAAGATAGACATCTAAATTCTAGTCCTAATACAACTATGAATTACATCAACTTTGTCTCCAAGTAATGAGCTTTGATTGGTTGAAGTAGATCTTCATTAGTTAGCATCTTCAATAGCCAATTAGAGTGTTCCGCATCATCAATTTACAGCTGCAATCACCGTCCATGCATAGTCCAAGTCGGCTAAGCAATTCCAAAGTCAAGTAGGATAATCAACCAAATCTGTCCAGAAACTTCAGGGGCAAAATCGACATTATTCCCATCAAAATTAGCTCTCGAGGTAAAAAAAAGTTGTAGAGCTTGAAGTTCATTTTCCAACGGTATATTATATGCATTTTTCTGTGCTCTGGATCAAAAGATATGATTTTTCTTTCGAAAATGCACTTGAAAATTCTTCTTTGACTAGGATTTGGAATTTCTCTGATCATCAATTATTTACTGCATCATACTTGCTGATTGGGCTTGAAACTCTTAATTGGACATTAAGATATGTAAATTGGGCCTAGAGAAATCAAATTTGGATCTTCAATGATTCAAACTTCCTTCAGGCTTAATAAGCTCCAATGGGCTCTCGGGCTAAAATTGGCCAAAATCAGTAATTTCTCAAAATTGCTCCAAATCTTCATAATCTTAAATAATGGCTCTGAATGGTCCTGAAAACACAAATATGAGAAATATGAGGGTAAATAGATACTTTTGACTACCAAAACAAGGCAAAATCATATAGAAAATAAGTATGAAATTAGGTCTTATCAAAGGCTATTGCAGTATTGCAAACTTCAGTTTCAAATGCAATTTTCCTTCGAATTATGGCCTACAGTTTTCTAAAACAAGCTTGGGAAATCTTGAGAAATGAATTTGCAGGAAATGATAAAATTAGAAGGCAACCTCCGGTGAACTTGAGGAGGGAGTTTGAGAATTTGAAAATGGGGGAGACTGAATCTGTAAGAGCATATGTAGACAGAGTAAATGAGGTTGTGAACAAGATCAGATTATATGGTGACAACACTTTTACAGAAAAGAGAGTGGTGGAGAAAATCATCAGCACCTTGCCTGAATGGTTTGATTCAGTGATTTCAGCCTTCGAGAGCATTGGGACTGACATCACAAGGGTGTCTTTGAGTGAATTAATGAACACACTTTACTCGGTGGAGCAAAGGAGGCAGAACAAGCAGAAAGTGAAAGTTGAGGGTGCCATGTTTACCAAGAAAGAAAAGCCTAAGACAAAAAAAGTCTCAATTTGAGAAGAAGAACAAGGGAAAGAAAGTAGCAGATGGTGAAGTTACATAAAAGGAAAAGTTGTCACCATGTCCACACTGTAAGAAGGCTTCTCATACCCCAAAATATTGCTACTTCAGGCCAGACAGAACTTGCAGAGCTTGTAAGGAGAAATGCCACATAGAGAAGGTGTGTAAGAACAAGAATAAGGCATTGGTGCAGGGATCTTCTGCTCACGCTCAAGTTGATGAAGAAAAGGAAGAAGAAATTGAGGAGTAGTTGTTTGTGGCAGTATGTTGTGTGTCAAAAGCTGAAAACAATAATGTTTTGCTTATTGACAGTGGTTGTTCCAACCATATCGTAGCAGATGAAAGTCTGTTTGGTTATTTGGATAAATCCTATACAACTAGGATAAAGATTGATGATGGAACATATTTGAGGGTTGTTGGTAAAGGAGATGTCCATGTTTCAACTCCTAAAGGTACAAGAATTATTCATGAAGTTTTATTTGTACCTGAAATTAATCAAAATTTGATTAGCGTTGGACAGCTTGTGGAGAAAGATTATGCCTTGTTGTTTATTAGGTAAAAGTTGTATCATTTATGAACCAGAAGGCAAAGAATTAATCACTTTGCCAATGGTTAACAAGACTTTCTATTTGAAGCTTGATGAAGATGTTGCCTACAACAGCCAAAATAAAGAAACTAAGCTCTGGCATAAGAGGCTAGGACATGTCAATTACAAGTTCTTTGCAGGAGATGAAGAAAAAGAATTTAGTTGAGAATTTTCCAATGATTTCAGAATGTTCGAGTATTTGTGAAGTGTGTCAATATGGAAAGCAATCGAGGCTGCCATTTCCCAAGCATTCTTGGAGAGCTACCAAGAAACTGCAGCTGGTGCATTCTGATGTGTGTGGCCCTTTCATAACAACATCACTGAATGGCAGTAAGTCTTTCATCTTGTTTATTGATGATTTTTTTAGAATGATTTGGTTGTTTTTTCTGAAGCAAAGGCTAGAAGTGCCTAATGTATTTTTGAAGTTTTAAAATCTTGTAGAGAATCAAAGTGGTGAAAAGATTAAATCACTCAAGACTGATAATGGAACTGAGTATGTGTCTGAAAAGTTTGAGCAGATATGTAAAGAGTCTGGAATTTAGCATCAACTCACTTTCACTTATACTCAACAGCAAAATAGAGTTAGTGAAAGGAAGAATAGAACAGTATTGGAGATGGCCAGATGCTTGCTCTTTGAAAAAGGTTTGCCAAAGAAGCTGTGAACACTGCAGTCTATCTTCTCAACAGATTAACAACCAAAGCTTTGCAACAAACAACACCATTTGAGGCATGGTATGGCTTTAAACCTTCTATTAGACATCTAAAAGTTTTTGGCTGTATTTGTTATTCACATGTGCCTAGTGTTAGAAAAGATAAACTTGATAAAAGAAGTGAAATGAGAGTGTTGGTAGGGTACAGTGAATCAGCCAAAGGTTATAGGATTTATAATCCTGTTACTAATAAGGTGATTGTAAGCAGAGATGGCAAGTTTGATGAGCTTGCAGCTTGGAAATGGCCTGAAAATGAATAAATTCAGTTTCTTAAAGACAAGGAGATTGGATTTCATGAAAGAAATGATAGAGGAGCTTGGTGTTGATCATACACCAGTAAGGGGAACTAGGTTGTTGCCTGAAATTTATGAAAAATGAAGTTTGGCTGTTGCAGAACTTGCACATGATGAAGAAGTATTAAATCATTCAGGTTGAAAAGCAGCAATGGTTGACGAAATGAAGATGATCGTAAAAAATGGAACTTGGGAACTAGTGGATAGACCCGATGATCAGAAGCCTATAGGAGTAAGGTGGGTTTATAGAACCAAGCTAAACTCAGATGGTTCTGTAAACAAATTGAAGGCAAGGCTTGTGGGAAAGGGTATGCTAAAAAAAGGGTGTGGATTTTTCAGAAACTTTTGCACCGGTAGCCAGGCATGATACAATTCGTTTGCTGCTAGCATTGGCTGCACAAAATAGTTGGAGGATTTATCAGCTTGATGTGAAATCAACTTTTTTGAATGAAATGCTTAAGGAGAAGATCTTTGTGGAACAACTACTTAGCTTTGAGGTCGAAGATAAGAAAGACAAAGTTTACCTGCTCAAGAAAGCATTTTATGGTTTGAAGCAGCCTCCAAGGGCCTGGTATGAGAGGCTACACCAACACTTTGAAGCTTGTGGTCTGCAAAGAAGTGTAAGTGAGCCTACCTTGTATGTTAAGATGAAAAATGACGCTGTTTTAATTGTTTCAGTATATGTGGATGATATTTTGGTGACTGGAGATAGTGAAGAAATGGTTAAAGGCTTTAAGGCAAATATGCTTAAAGTCTTTGAGATGACAGATTTGGGTGAGATGAGATTTTTTCTTGGCATGGAGATAGTTCAGTCTTCACATGGAATCTTCATTCATCAAAGAAATTATTGCCAAGAAATTTTGAAGAAATTCAGAATGGAACACAGCAAACCAGCAGCAACACCAATGGCTTTAAGATTAAAGCTCAGCAAGGAAGATGGTGCAAAGAAGGTGGATGAGAAAATTTTCAGAAAATTGATTGGAAGCTTGCTTTACTTGGCTGCAACTCGTCCTAATATCATGTTTGTAGTAAGTATGTTATCCAGATTTATGCATCGTCCTTCAGAATTGCATTATGTTGTTGCTAAAAGAATTTTGAGGTATTTTAAAGGTACATTTGATTATGGTGTGCTGTTTGAGAGTGTTGAAAATGTTGAATTACATTGTTATGTTGATAGCGACTGGGGTGGTTCTATTGATGATGCTAAGAGCACCTCAAGATATGTCTTTCACTTGGTAGTGGTGTGTTTAATTGGTTACCAAAAACACAAGAAGTTGTAGCTCAATCAACAAACTCAGGCAGAGTATCTTGTTGTATCTTGTGCTGTTAATCAAGCAATTTGGATCATGAAGATTTTAACTGATTTGCATCAAGCTTCAAGCAAACCAGTGAAGATTTTCTGTGATAATCAGTCAGCCATAGCAATTGCAAAAAATCCAGTCCAGCATGGGAGAACAAAGCATTTTAAGATTAAATTTCATTTTATCAGGGAAGCACAAGAAAATGGAGAGGTTGAGCTCATTCATTGCATAGCTGAAGAACAGGTTGCTGATATTTTGACAAAGCTACTACCCAACAACCGATTTGAAGATCTTAGAGAAAAATTGGGAGTCTGCAGTTTTGCAACCAAGGGGGAGATTGATGAAGTTGGTTACAAAACTGGATAAGTTTGCTGTGTTAAAGTGGTCAAATGCTCTATTAGATTAAGTTTTATGTATGTGTTCCAATGAAAAATTACACAATTTGATGTTATGATTAGGAACTTTAAATGAGGTAAAAGTCAGTTTAGATTAAGGTTCTTTGCTGTCTAGTTTATGTGGCTGTTACTAGTTTAGCATCTTTTGTGTTGTCAAATTAAGGTTAGTTCCTTAATTGACTTGAGTTTGAAATTTAAGCTAGTTTGCGTATAAATACCTCTGTTATGCTTAATGAATAGTTAGAGTGCTTTGCCACATTATTGAGATTTCTCTTGTTCTGTTACACTTGGTTTAGTTCAAAACTTCTTGACCTTGACAAGTTTCAATCAGAATATCATTGTCAGTTTTTTAGCCTTAATAAATTTGAGACAACAGCGTGTCTAACACACACAACATTAAATGGTGTTATTGGCTAAAATCATTGCACATTTGGCTTTTTTAGCCACATTCTTCTAGGTATCTAACCCCTCTCCCTTATCACTACTCCACTTGTAGAAATCCATGAGCACCTTAAAAGTTTCAGACTAAACACCAGATTTTGGTTGGTGAGCCGCCGTGAGCCACTATTCCGAAACTTTCAACTGATACGGAATGGCCTTTCAAGATCCAAAATTGATCATTGTACACTCTCCTATTTATCTTAATTGAGGCCTTATTTCTAAAACAAAAAAAAAGGCCAAAAAATCCTAAATCTAGAAGATTATAGTCGGCCAAACACACTTTTTTCCTGAAAACATACCTTTAAAAACTTGCAAAATACCTTTTTTCACTTTTTATTTTAAGAATCCGTATAGTAAAATAGAAAAACAAGAAGCAATGCACAGGTTGGAAACATGGTACTTGGTCTATTTTCTAGAGGTCCAACAAGCCCCCTATATTCGTGCTGGTAATACGTTCTATTGTAGGTTTAGCTGGGCCATAAAAGAAATGAAGAAAAAAGGACAACAATTCTCTTGTTCTTTCCCATCTTTCAATTGAAAAAATAAATAAATAAATAAACAAAGAGCTGCAAATCAAAATCCATACTTTCCATCTTTTCCTGCACTTCCATCCATCCATGTAATTCGTTTTAATGTAAAACACCAAGGTTAGACGCTTCTTTTTTTTTACTTGAAATTTAAAATCTTGTGAGGCCTAGTTAGTCTGGTATTATGATTGCGGTTTGGAAAAACTTAATTTGGAAAGTGTTTTTTTTTCAAAATTACGGTAGTAATATAATTAATGTTTGATATTGTTATGAAAGAATAAATGGGACCAGACCACGGAATCGGGCCTGAGAAGAATTGCAATTCAGTCCAACCAAACATACGTATAAGTTAATTGGAAACACTAGATATCGGATACTATGTATCTATCTGTCTTAATTTTATTTAAATTAATTATTTAGATCGATTAACATCAATTGGGCTACATATATTTAAATTATAAACGGTTTAATAGACATTTTGGCTTATGAATTTGTAGGAAATGGACAAATTAACCCTTAAACTTTTAAAATTATTAAGCCTTTTGGATGGAAATTGTTTAAATTCCATTAACAATCAAATGGAAATTAGATGAAATTTATCGAAGCCATACCAATTTTCTCCAAAATGGACGAATTTCCGTCAATTTTTAACGTAATTTACTCGATTTCCATCCAAAATAACTAATTTGTCTATTTTTTACAAATTCAGATATCCAATTGGCAATTTTTGAAGTTTTAGCAATTTGTCCTTTTTTTATATACAAATTTAGGAGACAAAATATCTATACTAAACCAATTATAAACTATACTAGTCTCAGGACCCGCGCTCCGTGCCGGGATTGTGAAGGGAGGGGACAGTTAGTTTTGAACATATAGGTATTAGCTATTAGTTGTAAAATTTTTTTGTTAAGCAATTGAATCATGGATGAGACTTAGCTCTCGGGTCCTCTATGAAAGTCGTAGATCATGCAACAATCTTTTAACCTGCACTTGAATAACTTCATCGGACATGCAGATCAAAAATTATAAGATATTAAATGGACCGCAATCGAGACCACCAAATTTCGGAAGCATATTTTCAAACCGAAACATTAAAATTAGATTTCCAATCCTTCACAAAAGTTATAGATCATGAAATCACCTCCTGATGGACATCTAAATCACCTTGATTGGACAAATAGGAAAAAAATAAGACAATTAAAGTTAATACGTTAAATTGATTTGTAAAAGATTAAATAGCATAACGCAGAAAAATATGGGGGTTATTTGATAAATAATCCAGCAAAAAAATAATTAGTTTATAGAGACGAAACATAAAAATTCCCTTTTAAGCCCTTCACGAAACTCGTAAATCAAATTCAGTTTTTGGGTTCTTCATGAAAGTCGTAGATCACACAATAACCTTTTAACCGAGACTTGAACGACCTCAATCAAACAAGTGGACAAAAAATTATACGATATTAAATAGACCGACAACCGAAACCACAAAATTTTGAAAGCATTTTTGATCGGTCGTTGATCAAATCACAAGATAAATTCCCCACAAACCAATTAACAAATAGACAAACTACTTAGCTAGGGCAAGTAGGGGTCGAATCCCCAGGGAAGGTATGAATCAAAGTTAAATCTTACAGAAGAAAATCTAACCTAGAAAAGATATTTTTGGGTTTTTCAAAATAGATTAATTAAACTAGAAAACAACTAAAGAAATCTAAACTAAGATTTAAAAATAGAGAGTTTGAGAAAAACAATGAGTAAAAACATACTTCTTCTCCTTTAGGCAACTACTTTGATCAAGTGAATCATGGATCATGGACACTAAACATAAATTTGACTTAGATTGCAATCAATTAAGAATCATAAATTACTCCAAATCGGTATATAGCCTAAGACGTAGACACTGTAGACACCCTTTTCTAGACTTGAAAATTGATTTCCCATTTCAATTTATCCCTGAACTCTTTTTCGTTTAAGACACATTTTAACTTAAATTCCATTTCTTTGCTTTCTCATTTATTTAGTCACCACACGTTTCCTTCGCTTATTCCTCTTGTTTCTTTTCTTTTACCCATCTTTATCTTCAATTCCTTCCAATGTAATTTTCCCATATTTCTTTTTTGTTCAAACTCCATTCCTAATGTCTTTTGCTATGATGAGTCCAGTTTCCTTTCCTTCACTTTATTTATTTAAGTTTCATTAGACCAAGCTCATTAATTGTTGGGTCTTTGCTGTTGGGCTTTTTTTTTATTCCTCAGTGGGCTATTCTATTAGACTCGAATTTGTTCCCTACACGTTAGTTGCGTGACAAAGTCCACTTATTCACCTCCATTTTACAAAATGCAAGCAAAATGCAATTGTTCATTTTGGTTTGTTTAAACTTCAATAAGCAAGGGAAGTTGTACAAGGTTACACTGCTTCATTACATTACAAAGAAAAAGAAAATAACAGAAAGAAGCAAGAATGACGTAAGGGGTCCAACCATGGATGGTCAGCGCTTTAACATGCTCCTTTCTCTTTTATGCCCTGCATCTAAATCAAGCATATAGCAGTTCATCATTTGTCCAAATGCAGCAAGAAAAGAGTATCAATTGATCCTGAAAGAGAACATAAGTTCGAAGTGTGAATGTAAACACTCGGCTGCACAATATGGAAGGAAATAGAACAGTCAAGTTGAACAAGGTGCAAATCCACACATGCAATGCAGAACATGTAGGAACAAGCAACAAAATAGCAAAGTGTAGAGCCCATTTCCCTCATTTTCCACAAAACATATAAAGAGGGATTCAAAGCAGCAAACATGGAGGTAAGCTCCAAATTAAAGCAAGTAAATGTCAATTGCAAGTGCAGTGAGAGAAATGGACAGAGCAAGTAAGTTCAAAACAGTTCACCCTTCTCAAATCGCAAGGCTAAATTTGTTGGAAAAAGAACAAAGCACTAAAGAGGCAGCAGGTTCAGGGAGCATCAACATGCAAGTTACAAACAGAAGCAGTCAATTATGGTGGTAAAACAGTTCAGATGTTCACCAATCACCATCACTTGTAAACAATGAAAACAGAAAAAAGCAAAAGCACCCAATCCATCATAGCACAAAACAACAATTAGAACAGGTTCAAAGATAATCAAGTCAAAGCCAATGGGTTCATCAAATAGGCAAGAGAAATAGGCAAAGGCCGGTTTATAAAATAGACAATTCGCAAGAGCTGGGCAATTCAGCAAGTTGATATTTCAAGCAGCAAGTGAGATACCAAAATCAGTTCAGAATCAATTCAAGGCCATTCATCAGAATTACATTCTCATTGAGTAGAAGAATTGAATAGAGCATTTGCTAATTAAAATGGCAGCAATCAAACTCAAAGCAGAATAGAGGAGAGAGAAGTTAACCTGACAAATGCCATTCTCTCATTAGCTCCCATTTAGACAGCTCACCCCTCACCCTGCCTACTAAGCTAATTCCCTGCAAGATGGACAAAAAAGGGCTCACACGTGAGAAACAAATCATAGCTTACAAACAGACAAAATTGAGAGAGTGTGAGAAAGCAAGTCGTGTCATATATGATCCTTGCACCCAAAGTTTGACACCTGCACAATAAGGGAGTCGGTTACAACATTTTCCACATCCACTAAGAGACAAATGAAGGGCATATTCAGTCTTACACCCTGACTTACACACACTGTCAGCACATAATCCAGAAGAGACAAATTGGTTAAAAAGGGCAACCAACAACCAATTAGTAGGAGGAAGAGAGCCTTTGGATTAAGAATTGAAACTCATACGGCTAAGATTCAAGGCAGAGGGCATATATATATGACATTTTCATCAAGAGAAAGGGGGATTGAAAAAAAAAAAAGAACCCTAGCCACTTTTCCATACAAGCACAGATTCGGAAAAACAAAAACCCTAGTTCTTAGTTTTTTTTCCTTTTTTTTTTCCTTCTCCAGCAGTTTTTACTTTCCAGGAATCAGAAAACAAAAAAGAGCCTCATTTTCCTTTCCATAGTTTTTTTTAGTAACCAGAAACCAAAAAAGATAACACTTTTTACCTTTCTTTCTTCTTCTTTGTTTTCGTTGGAGTCTCCTGCCTTTCCTTCCTGGTTCCCATCTTCGCATCTTTCTCTTTTCTTTACTGCAAAAACAAGGGGTCTTGTTCAGAACTAGGGTTTATAAGAGTTAGGGATTTGATAATTTAAAAGCTTGGATCCAACAATGGATTCGGTGGAAACATACACAAAAGAAAGGAGAGAAACTTATCTGAGATTTGGTCCAACCCGGCGGCGGGATTCAAAGATCCGACCACCGCCAATCAAGTTCGGCAAGGGGCTGTTTGAGGGGCTTGACGGCGGGTTTAGGCGAGATCGACACCAGATTCGTTAAGGGGACGGCGAGGCAAGCCGATCTGGAAATTTGCAGCCGTAAATACGTCTCCGGCGAAGGTTCAGGCGGCAGCTCCACCGTAGGAAACGATTTCCGGCGAGGCTAGGTGGCGGCGGCGCTACTTTAGGGTTTCAGGTATTTTGAAAATGAGATTTAAGTTGTATTTATAGCCATGTTCAGTTTTGGGTCATATTTTAATTGCATGTGTTATATTTAATTTCCATTCTATCAAGTCCCTAGTTTCAGATTAATTAAGACCTTAAAGTTATATTTTAGTACAAATAAAGAGTGTAATTTGTTTTTGAGTGCACATAAAGACATAGGGTCTTTTCTGTGTTCACCTAGGTCCCTGGACATTTACGTTTTAGTTTATTGGATCTGAATTTAATGTAAGTTAGGGTTTAGTTAGCTTTATAAAATAAATAGGCCTTAATTTAATATATATATATAATTTAGTAATTATCTTTCATTTGTTAGAATTAATTTTGATATTATATTATGGTGAATTAAGTTT
>AWWV01009751.1:0-10979 GCA_001974805.1 Corchorus capsularis | reverse complement strand
GTAAAAGATCAATAGAAAAAAGAATATACTACTCCATATATACATACAATAAAATAATAAAATTAAAATCCTAAATCTATAAGGATTTTAACGAACCATCCATTCATGTGTAAATAATTTAAGCTCAATAAATTTTCTTATAATATCTCTTCAATTATCCATTATAACTTTTGTGAACTTAATAATACTATAGTTTAGGTTTTTTTTATTAAACATAAATAAGAAATTTGATAACCAAAATTACTAAGAATGTAAGGTTATTGAATTAGTTTATAGTCCTTGGACTATTTTTATAATTATAGGGTTTTTTTCCTACCCTAAAAAAAATGGTTACCTTCACCATTGAAGGAAGTTTACCAAAGTTAATAAACATATGAGGTTATTGAATTTATTATAACCTTATAATGATTTTGATAACCTCTAATTTTTTTTTTAGTAATCATAATTAAATAAGAAAATTGGCAACCTTAATTATTGATGAAAGACCATTAAAATTACTAAGAATGTAAAGTTGCTAATTTTATTGACACTTGATAGTATCATAACAATTTTAATAGCTTTTTTTTAGTAATTTTAAATAAGAGAATTAGTAACCTTAATTATTAATAAAAGGTCAGTTAAGTTACTAAGGATCCAAAATTACTTAATTTTTGTTGATAGCATCATAGCCTTTTTAATAACCTCTAAAGTTTTTGTTTTTGTTTTTGTTTTTGTTATTGTTTTTTTTTTTTACTAACTTTAGATAAGAAAATTAGAATTTTGGTTTATTGATGAAAAACTAAAATTACTAAGGTATGGTTGACTTAACTTATCTACTGACATGCATAAATGCTTCTAAAAAGACCTTCTGCAAAAGTTTCAATTTGGAGCTTATGGCTTTTAGTTCAAAAAAAACTGAAAAGTAAAACACTTTTGGATTTTCTGTTTGGCTCAATTTAAACTTTTTTTAGTAGATAATCTGTTAAATAAGTTAGGTCAAACGAGCACTAAAGATTTAAGTTGTTCAATTTGTTGATAGCATCATACTTTTTGTTTTCAACAACCTTCAATTTGCTAAAGATATGATGTTAGCATTAATATCTATTTTGTAACACCATTAACTTTTTTAGTTACTTTTAAGTAAGCAAGTTTGTTACTTGCACTTTTTAGAAAGAGTTACTAAGATTATCTAGGATATAAGGTTACTAAGTTTGTAGATTATAGCTATTTAGATAAATGTTATAGCTTTATTAGTAATTTAAGATTACAAGATTGATAACATTTATTATACAAGAAAGTTACTAAGAGTCGTCAATGGCATTTTTTTTGTTACTAATCTTAGATATTGAAATTGATATTTCTCATAATTAATGAAATACTACAAAATTTACCAGGAGTGAAACATTACCGAATTTCCTTATAATATTATAACATATAAAACTTTTGTGGTAATCGTATTAAGATAAACAACAACCGTCAATATTGATAAAAGACTACTAAAATTACTAAGAGTAACTAAATTTGTTAATAACATCATATATATATATATATATATCTTTTTTAATAACTGAAACAACCTCTATTATAGATATTTTTGATAATCTTAGATTAGAAAAATTGTTACCTTCATTATTGAAGAAAGGCAACTAAAACTTAATTTTAAGAATTTAAGGTTACTAAATTCATCGATAAGAATTAAAACATGTTTTTATACCAATTATAGTTGTAAAAAAAACATATGAAACTTAAAAAATTATAATAAGAATTAATGCAATTTTATCAAAGTATTATTTTCCTTCTTCACTTATTTTGCAATTTTTTTTAAGAAACTAAATAATTATGTAACACGTTTATTGGTAGATGGAATTACGTAGCACGTATATTGGTAGACGGAATTTTAATGATTATTAGATGCTTTCAAGGTATTCTACCCTAATACTGATATATATATATATATATATACACACACACACATGATCATATTGTATATTTTACATAGTTAATTTTTCTTTTACTTATTTGAAATTAATATTCTTGTCGTAACGTGCAAATCACGATATCTGAGCGCTAGACGCATTTGAAAGGAGTCGTCACCAATCTTTTTTCTCTATGTGTGATTGGCCACCTAAGTTTGATTAACCATTTTAATGGGTTCTTAATAGTTAAATTAAGTTCATTAATTATGATTAACCATTAGTCTTTGTTACCAGATTTTAGGTTCGGGGGTTCGATTACGTGTAAAGAAGGTATTAGCACCCCTAGAACGCCTGTCAAAAAGACAGTACCATTTTAATTAAACATTAACCTTAACCTCGATTATTACTTTTAATCCTTTAAATTCATTTATTGTTAAATTTACCCTTTATTGCAATTCTCATTTTTGGTCTTTGATTTTTAATCACATCTTTTTATTTGGCCTCCCCCAAATTGGTAAGACCCCAAATTATTTATTATTTATTATGTTTTTATGATTTTTCTAGACTTCCCACAAATTGGCAAAATCTAAAATCATCTTTTTATTATTGTTTTTTATTGTTACTTTTATAATTGAATTTCTATATATTAACAATCTTATTTAGTTTTTATTATATTTCCTTTTTTTATATTTTTAAAATCTCCCACAATTTGGCAAGATCTTTTAATTACTATTTTTTTGTTAATCTTTCTTGTTAATTATGTAAATATTTATCTTAACTTTTTAATTACTATTATTTAATATCTCCTAATTCTCCCACAATCTGGCAAGATTTAGAAAAATATTCTCATTATTATTCAATTTTTATTATTTATTTGTTTCTTAAAATATCTCCTAAATCTCCCACAATTTGGCAAGATTTAGAAAAATATTCTCATTATTATTCAATTTTTATTATTTATTTGTTTCTTAAAATATCTCCTAAATCTCCCACAATTTGGCAAGATTTAGAAAATATTCTCATTATTATTCAACTTTTATTATTTATTTGTTTCTTAAAATATCTCCTAAATCTCCCACAATTTGGCAAGATTTAGAAAATATTCTCATTATTATTTTAAGAATTTTGTTATTATTTTACATGAATCCTAATTATGCAAAATCTTCAAATCCCCCACAAGATTAGCAGAATTTGAAAGATTTATCTAACCTAATCTAATGCATATGATGCAAAATATAAATTAAAGAAAGAAAAAAATACATTATCATCCACTTAATTTAAAAGCTTTTATTTTGATGAGAATAATTTTGATTTTTGGAGTTTCTGTTTGAAATTATTTACAAAATAAAATACGATTTTAATCCGATCTTGTTTCTTGCATCAACATAACAATTGAATGACAAACTCATAAAAATAAAATAATACAAATCTAATATCAATTGCTAAAACAGATTAACGAAAGTTAAAGAAGAGAGTAATATATAATATATATACATATGATAATGATAAGAAAATAGAAGAGGAAAAAAAGGAATCCAGATTGTAAACATAAAACAAAGGAAAATTGACATGGGTAATGATAAGAAAATAGAAGAGGAAAAAAAGGAATCCAGATTGTAAACATAAAACAAAGGAAAATTGACATGGGTGCGTGATTACAACACGGCCCCACGAAGAAAATAGGTATTGAACATACCTTTTGCTTTCAATGCTATATTTTCTTGTTCCACGAAAGGAAAATTACAAGACAATTTCAATTGGTTAAGAAACAAAAAGCTCTGAAAGGGAAAACTCAATTTGAATGACTAGCAACCGGTGTGTGTCTCCGTCTATTTCTATGTGTCTCTCCCTCTTTCTTTTTTTTTTTGTGTCTCTAGGGTTAAGAAAAGAGAGCCTTTATATAGGCAAACATTCTTTGGGAGCAAGTCTAGGGAATTACTAGGAAATTTCCCATACAGACTTATTTTACATGTGCTATAACTAATTATCTGACCCACATAACTGGGCCAAATAAATTACTAAAACCTAAACCCAACCTAAAAATCTAACCCAAACCTAACCAGGCCACATCATTGGACTTTTCCATACTAAACTTAGACTTGGCCTGAACCAAATTTCGGTGTCTACAGCTGCCCCTCTTTGTGGACTTTCTGAGAATCTTGAAATACGTAAAGGCATTCTTTCCGCATTTCTGGATGAATGGGAAGTACACAAAGACGTAGGCACTGTGTGCTTGAACTCTTTTTCTTCTTTTCTGCTCGTAATCTTCAATCTTGAACTCCCCTGGATCAACTCTGATCATCGGAAATTTCTTGAAATGAGATCACCTTTGATTGTTGGAAACTACTGAAAATGTGATCAACTCTGATAGTTGGAAACTACTGAAAATGCGATCAACTCTGATCGTTGGAAAATACTGAAAATGCGATCAACTCTGATCATTGGAAACTACTGAAAATGCGATCAACTCTGATCGTTCGAAAATACTAAAAATGAGATCAACTCTGATCGTTGGAAACTTCTTGAAAGGAGATCAACTCTGACCTCTGAAAACTTCTTGAAACGAGATCAACTCTGACCTCTGAAAACTTCTTGAAACAAGATCAACTCTGACCTCTGAAAACTTCTTGAAATGAGATCAACTCTGACCTCTGAAAACTTCTTGAAATGAGATCAACTCTGACCTCTGAAAACTTCTTGATATGAGATCAACTCTGACCTCTGAAAACTTCTTGATATGAGATCAACTCTGACCTCTGAAAACTTCTTGAATATGAGATCAACTCTGACCTCTGAAAACTTCTTGATATGAGATCAACTCTGACCTCTGAAAACTTCTTGGAATGAGATCAACTCTGACCTCTGAAAACTTCTTGAAATGAGATCAACTCTGACCTCTGAAAACTTCTTGAAATGAGATCAACTCTGACCTCTGAAAACTTCTTGATATAAGATCAACTCTAACATCTGAAAACTTCTTAAGATGACCGCTCTGGATCATCTAAAACACATGTTTCTCAAAACAATTCATGTGTGGCTGAAAGTTAAGTTGTATGATTATGCAAATGCAATGACAACGTATGCTGATGCAATGATATGCTTTCAAGTTGCTTTTGGTTTAAGGTCCTTATTTCTTGACTGCATTTCTTTCGATTCTTTAACTATTGCTCATCATAGTCGTATGTTTGTTCCTGATTCCTTTCCTCTTTCTCTCGTCTTGCCCCATCTCATTTCTTATGTATTTCTTGCTGCAATCACCAAACCATAATTGTGGAATTCCTTTCCCTTCTCTCTTTTTGCTCCAAGTGAATATTTGTTCCTTTTATCCCATAACTGAATTTATTATTGAAACTGAACAATTCCATGCAAGTTTTTGATGATTTTTAAACAAAACCAATGTCAACCTTTCATGAGATGCAATCATTCAAAAAGAAACAATCATGACTGAAGGAAAAAGATATTTCATTAATAAGCAAGGAAATACGTATACAATAAAACTGATGTACAGAGAAAGATTCCATACATAAACATAGCAAAGAAATTTTAGAAAGAAAGAACCTCATGACGATGAATACTCCGACGATGATAGAGGCGCTGCCAAAGAATTCCAAATTTGGTGTTACTGTTCCCAACTCAGTCTGGACCAGAACCTCATCCTTTTGACCTTGAGAGATACTCTTTTGAAGCTTTTTACTCTGCCAACTACACCCTTCCATGCCTCACCTGAACCGCCCTTTGCGGGTTTTCAACTCAAGTTCTCCTTTTCTATCCTTCACTTGAGTTGCCCTTTTCGGGTTTTCAACTCAAGTGACCCCCATTGGGTCCAAGCTGCCCTTTGCGGGTTTTCAACTTGAACCCCTCCCTTTTTTTTCTCTTTTTTTTGAAACCCCTTTTTTTCGTCATTTTTGGAAACTTCAAGCATAATACTTCTTCACCACATCCGCATTGACAGGTTTAGATAACATATCTCCATCTATTTCTTGCAAAATTAATGCTCCACCAGAAAAAACTTTTTTTACCACATATGGACCCTCCCAGTTTGGTGTCCATTTACCCCTCGAATCACGTTGCTCTAGTATGATCTTCTTAAGTTCCAAATCTCCCTCTTTAAACTGCCTCGGGCGTATCTTCTTATTATATGCCATCTCCATCCTTTTCTGATACATCTGACCGTGGCAGAGAGCCGTTAACCTTTTCTCATCAATCAAATTCAACTGATCATATCCCTCTTGAGCCCATTCAGCATCATCAAGTTTTATTTCTCTATATACTCTTAGGGAAGGTATCTCAATCTCAATTGGTACCACTGCTTACATCCCGTATACTAATAAGTACGGGGTTGCCCCAGTTGAAGTTCTAGCACAAGTCCGATAAGCATGCAAGGCAAAAGGGAGTTTCTCATGCCAATCTCTATAAGTCTCCGTCATCTTTGCCAAAATCTTCTTGATGTTCTTATTGGCTGCCTCAACTGCTCCATTCATCTTCGGCCGGTAAGTGGTCGAGTTACTATGAATTATCTTGAACTGTTGACACGTTGCATCAACCAACCCTTTGTTCAAATTAGTTGCATTGTCTGTAATAAACCTTTCTGGTAACCCATATCGGCAGATAATCTCCTTTATTATGAACTTTGTGACTACAGCTTGAGTGACACTTGAGTACGAAGCTGTCTCAACCCATTTTGTGAAGTAGTCAATTACTACAAGAATAAACTTGTGTCCATTTGAGGCCTTGGGGTTAATAACTCCAATCACATCTATTACCCACATAGAGAAAGGCCACGGAGCTGACATGACATGTAGTGGGTTTGGAGGAGCATTGATCTGATCACAATAAATTTGGCACTGGTGACATTTCCTGACATAATCAATACAATCAGTTTCCAAAGTCAACCATTAGTATCCAGCTTTCATAATCTGCCTTGCCATTTTGTGACCATTTGCATGGCTTCCATATAATCCTTCATGTATCTCTTCTATAACCCTTTTGGCATCCATCGAGCTCATACACCGAAGTAACGTTTGATCACGACTCTTCTTATACAGAGTTTCACCCTCTAAGAGGTTCCCTGTTGCCATTCTCCTAATCACCATTTTGTCATTATCAGTAGCATGCTCTAGGTACTTTGGTATTTGATATATTGGAGAATATCAAAGTACCATGGGTTCCCATCTACCTCCTCTTCTACACTCAACACATGTGCAGGGGAATCGCTTGTCTGGACTTGGATTGGCTGAATCTTAACATCTGTTCCCACTTTAAACATTGACGTCATAGTTGCTAATGCATCGGCCAACTGATTTTCTTCCCTAGGCAAATAGTGGAAGGAAACTTTTTCAAATGACTTGATCAAATCTACCATGTAATCCCTGTACTTAACCAACTTTGGCTCCTTTGTCTGTCATTCCCCTTTCATCTGATAAATCACCAAGGCTGAATCTCCATATACTTCTATTTCCTCCACTTTTTTATCCAAAGCCATTTGAATCCCTAGGATGCATGCTTCATATTCAGCCACATTGTTGAGGAAATTCCAATCATGCTGTAGTTGGGAAATAATTGCCTTCTGGGGATATCAACACTGCACCTATCCCCTGTCCTGACAGATTTGATGCCCCGTCAAAATACATTTTCCATTTCTTTTTCTTTTTCTTCTTCTATCTGGCCTACAAACATCAAGTCTTCATCTGTGAACTCAAAATGCACAAGTTCATAGTCTTCACTAGCTCGGTCTGCTAAAAATTCTGCTATAGCACTTCCTTTGATGGCTTTCTGAAAGACATATATTATATCGTATTCTGATAAAAGCACTTGCCACCTCGAAATTCTTCCTGACAACCTTAGCTTTTCAAACACATACTTAATTGGATCCAATTTGGCCACCAACCATGTAGTATGGTATAACATATATTGTCTTAACTGATAGGCTGCCCAAGCTAATGCACAACACATTTTCTCTAAATCTGAGTACTTGGCTTCATAATTAGTGAACTTCTTGCTCAAGTAGTAAATTGCTCTCTCTTTCTTCCCACTTTCATCTCGCTGTGCCAATACACATCCCATTGAACTTTCAAAGACAGCTAGATACAATATCAAAGGTTTCTCCTTTACTGGTGATACCAAAATTGGAGGATTCGACAAGTATTCTTTGATCTTATCGAAGGCCACTTGACATTCCTCATCCCATTCTCCTGGACTCCTCTTCCTTAACAACTTGAAGATAGGATCACATTTAGCCGTCAATTGTGAAATGAAGCTGGCTATGTAATTAAGTCTTCCTAAAAATCCCCTAACTTCTTTCTGACTCTTCGGAGGGGGCAAATTCTGAATAGCTTTTACTTTATCTGGATCTACCTCAATTCCTTTCTCACTAACCACAAAACCTAGCAACTTTCCTGATGTAGCTCCAAAAGTGCATTTGGCCGGATTAAGCTTAAGCTGAAATTTTCGGAGTCTCTCAAAAAGCTTCCTTAAATTCAATATATGTTCTTGGGCAGACCGAGCTTTGGCGATCATATCATCCACATATACCTCTATCTCTTTATGCATCATGTCATGGAATAGTGTCACCATTGCTCTCTGGTATGTTGCCCCGAAATTCTTTAACCCAAACGACATCACTTTATAGCAGAAAACACCCCATGCAGTCACAAACGCAGTCTTTTCTTTATCTTCTAGTGCCATCTTGATCTGGTTGTATCCCGAGAAACCATCCATAAATGAGAACAAGGAGTACCCAGCTGTATTATCAACTAAAACATCAATATGTGGCAAGGGAAAATTATCCTTTGGGCTAGCTCTGTTAAGATCCCGATAGTCCACGCACATCCTCACCTTTCCATCCTTTTTCGGCACTGGAACTATATTTGCTTGCCATTGTACTTCGCTTTCTCTAGGAATCCTGCATTAAGTTGCTTTTCTACTTCTTCTTTGATCTTCAACAACATTTCTGGTTTCATTCTTCTCAATCTCTATTGAACCGGTTTGCAATCTGATCTGATGGGCAACCTATGTACGGAAATTTCTGGATCCAAACTAGGCATATCCTGATACGACCAAGCAAACACATCTGCATACTCTTTCAGTAAATCTATCAATTCCTGCCTGCTTTCCCCTGTTAGGGTGGTACCAATTTTCACTTCTCTAGGATCTTCTTCTGCCCCTATATTGATCAATTCAGTGGGTTCATTATGCGGTACTATCTGTTTTTCCTCCTGTTTAACTAATCTCAAAAGGTCTAAGGGTGGGGTCTGATCCTCAGTGTCTTCATCGTCAAGCTCATCAGCGTACACTGGATTTTCGAAATTGAACCCTGGCTCGTCATGAGCGTCTTTGCATTCATCATCAATTGGCCTGAGAAATAAAGCAACGAATATATATATATACATACCAAGCAAGTATAAAAAGCAAAGAAGAAAATGAAAAGAATGAATGAAGAATATGAAAAAGAAACTTCTGATGTGCATTTCATTTCATGATGAAAGGCTAACATAAAGAAAAACATGACATGGAATTGTCCAATTATTCAATAAAAAGGAAACAGCTTTTGAGATAAAAGCTTAATTACATTTCTAGATCAGTAACATGAATTGCTCTCTCATATTCCACCCAATTGTTCAGAACTTCTTCAGGGGCCAATTGACGAATCCAAGGGCAATCATCTTCTTTTGGCATCTCCTCAGTAACAGCATTCACCTCACTTGTGTCTCTTTCAATGTAGAACTCTATCCTCCTAGCATCCATTAACCTCTGTATTTTTTCTTTGAAACTGCAGCATTCATGAATACCATGCCCTAAACCATGATATGGGCAGACTCTTTCCATTTCCTCCAGTCCAAACTCTCCAGGAATTATCATATCTGCCTTCACCAAAGCTTCTTAAACCTTAGCCATATGGGTAAAAACATCTTGAATCCTTCCTTTGATAAATTCTCCAGTCCCAACCACTGCAACTTGTTTTTCTCCATGATTCGGCAAAGGATTAGCCTGAGTAAAACTCAACTTTCCAGATCTCACTAATTCTTGCACCGCGTACTTTAACTTTAAGCAATCTTCAGTAGCATGTCCTTCAGACCCAGAGTGATAGTCACAGTGAGCATTGGCCTTATACCATGCCGGTTGTGGATGCGTAATAGGATGCTGATACGGCAACCTTGTTAGCAATCCTTGTTGCAACAGTTGAGGTAAAAGTTCAGTATAGGTGTAAAGGATCGGGTCAATAGGGATCCTCTCTTTCGCTGGACGAGGGGCCAGTTGGGTATTGAATTGGTTTTGAATCTGAGTAGTTGGCTGAGAAGAGTACGGGCTAGATGGCCTTGGGCGAAAAGGTGTTCCACTTGTCGCATTAATACTATCAGGATAGTGATAATAGTATGGGTTCTGCTGTGGAGGTGGATAATGTCCGTACGACTGGAAAGGGTAAGAGTATCCATAATTTTGATATGAGCGAGGACGGTATTGTTGCCCCTAATTTCTTGGCTTGAAACTATCATGTTTAATCTCATGGACTTCTTCTTCCTTCTTCTTCTAGCTAGCCGTATTCTTTTTCTCAACATCTTCTATTGCACCTGTTCTAACTCCGGCTTCATATACCTCAGCCGCTACTATCAACTTGGTGAAAGATTCCACTGCTGCCTGATATAATTCTCTAAAATACCCCTTGGGTAGTGTCCTCAAGAAAGTGGTGCCCATCTCGGACTCCTTCATGGTGTGATCAACTTGCAAAGCCTTGTCTCTAAATCGCTGTCCATACTCGGTAATTGATTCTCCTGACTTCCTCTTCATGTTCAGCAATGACTCCCTATTAGGAGCCAAATCATCCAAGTATTTATATTGGGCATAGAAAGCATTAGCCATATCGTCCCAAGTTTCTACCTGGCTACTGTCCAGTTTGTTATACCATTGCCTTGCAGATCCTGTAAGACTCCATTGAAAATAATGCATAAGGACCTTGTCATCCGTGCTGTGAGGCTGCATTTGACGAACATATGTGGTGACATGGTCTCTAGGAGACTTTGTTCCATCAAATTTCTCAAAATCAGGAACCTTTAAACTTTGGTGGGATGACTAAATCTGTCACTAGTG
>AWWV01009750.1:0-10553 GCA_001974805.1 Corchorus capsularis | reverse complement strand
AGCATATTTCAATATAGTACCCAACTGTTCCCTTATAACGCCTTGTTCTTGCTTCATCTCTTCTTGTGAATGCCTCATTTCTTCTTGTGACTGTCCCAATTGTTGGATTTGTGCAGCTTGTTCCTCCATTTTCCTAACCCTTGACCTTGTATTGTGCACGCGAGGTTGCGTTGGTTCTTTAGGTGGGGCTATGTTTGAACCTTTCCAATTTATGAAGCGAACATCAGGACATTTGTAATTATGCATTTGAACAGTTATGCCCATGAATGAATGTATTGCTAGGTGTATGTTTATGCATGCATGTATGATCTTGTAAGAAAATTTCTTAAAATTAACTCACTTAATGACATTAATTCTAAGTAGAGTAATAATTTCGAGATTTGACAATTACACACTTTGCAATTAATCAAATCTCTTTTTTATGAAAAATAAATGTTGTTAATATATGAGCTTTGAAGAAAATTTCTTAAAATTAACTCACTTAATGACATTAATTCTAAGAATTCTCCTCTAATGTTTGATAAACGCACACTTTGCCATTATCAATGCATGAACAGGGATATTTGTAACGCAACAACAATCATTGATAGGGAAATTCTTGCTTCTCGGACTTTGAAGTTTCTCCCATCATGACTTGTAGCGTGACAAATATCCCTTATGCAACCTATATGATGCAAATGCATGACATGAAATAAGACAAAACAAATAAAGTTAGTTCATAAGTAATGCACCGCAACAATAACAATATCAAAAATGATATGCTCCTAATAAGGGTACCACCGTCAGGTATGGCTCTACCTAAGGTTGGTTTGGGTTTTTCAATATGAATTGTTTGGTTTATCCTAAAAGGTTCCCAAATTGTTCCTTTTACAAGGCACCCCAATTTCTCACCCATCACAGGTTACAAAGGAAAAGGGTTCAATTTGAGGGGCAGTGATTCCCTAACCATTGCGGAGGTAAAACCTCACGAGAGTATAGATACTCAACATCCTCTATCAGGGATGACACCACTTATGCACATGCACATGAATGCGAAACAAGCAAAATAAAATTTAAGGATTTCAAATAATCTTCTTAAGGTTTATGTTAATGTTTAATTATTTATGGCTTGACCCTCTATGTCCCCAGTGGAGTCGCCAAACTGTCGTAACGTGCAAATCGCGAGATCTGAGCGCTAGACGCATTTGAAAGGAGTCGCCACCAATCTTTTTTCTCTAGGTGTGATTGGCCACCTAAGTTTGATTAACCATTTTAATGGGTTCTTAATAGTTAAATTAAGTTCATTAATTATGATTAACCATTAGTCTTTGTTACCAGATTTTAGGTTCGGGGGTTCGATTACGTGTAAGGAAGATATTAGCACCCCTACAACGCCTGTCAAAAAGACAGTACCATTTTAATTAAACATTAACCTTAACCTCGATTATTACTTTTAATCCTTTAAATTCATTTTTTGTTAAACTTACCCTTTATTGCAATTCTCTTTTTTGGTCATTGATTTTTAATCACATCTTTTTATTTGGCCTCCCCCAAATTGGCAAGACCCTAAATTATTTATTATTTATTATGTTTTTATGATTTTTCTAGACTTCCCACAAATTGGCAAAATCTAAAATCATCTTTTTATTATTGTTTTTTTATTGTTACTTTTATAATTGAATTTCTATATATTAACAATCTTATTTAGTTTTTATTATATTTCCTTTTTTATATTTTTAAAATCTCCCACAATTTGGCAAGATCTTTTAATTACTATTTTTTTGTTAATCTTTCTTGTTAATTATGTAAATATTTATCTTAACTTTTTAATTAATGTTATTTAATATCTCCTAATTCTCCCACAATCTGGCAAGATTTAGAAAAATATTCTCATTATTATTCAATTTTTATTATTTATTTGTTTCTTAAAATATCTCCTAAATCTCCCACAATTTGGCAAGATTTAGAAAAATATTCTCATTATTATTCAATTTTTATTATTTATTTGTTTCTTAAAATATCTCCTAAATCTCCCACAATTTGGCAAGATTTAGAAAATATTCTCATTATTATTCAACTTTTATTATTTATTTGTTTCTTAAAATATCTCCTAAATCTCCCACAATTTGGCAAGATTTAGAAAATATTCTCATTATTATTTTAAGAATTTTGTTATTGTTTTACATGAATCATAATTATAGAAAATCTCTAAATGCCCCACAAGATTGACAGAATTTGAAAAATTTATCTAACCTAATCTAATGCATATGATGCAAAATATAAATTAAAGAAAGAAAAAAAAAGTACATTATCAACCACTTAATTTAAAAGCTTTTATTTTGATGAAAATAATTTTGATTTTTGGAGTTCCTGTTTGAAATTATTTACAAAATAAAATACGATTTTAATCCGATCTTATTTCTTGCATCAACATAACAATTGAATGACAAACTCATAAAAATAAAATAATACAAATCTAATATCAATTGCTAAAACAGATTAACGAAAGTTAAAGAAGAGAGTAATATATAATATATATACATATGATAATGATAAGAAAATAGATGAGGAAAAAAACGAATCCAGATTGTAAAAATAAAACAAAGGAAAATTGAGATGGGTGCATGATTACAACACGGCCCCACGAAGAAAATAGGTATTGAACATACCTTTTGTTTTCAATGCTTTATTTTCTTGTTCCACGAAAGAAAAATTACAAGACAATTTCAATTGGTTAAGAAACAAAAAGCTCTGAAAGGGAAAACTCAATCTGAATGACTAGCAGCCGGTGTGTGTCTCCGTCTATTTCTATGTCTCTCCTTCTTTATTTTTTTTGTGTTTCTAGGGTTAAGAAAAGAGAGTCTTTATATAGGCAAACATTCTTTGGGAGTAAGTCTAGAAAACTATTAGGAAATTTCCCATACATACTTATTTTACATATGGTATAACTAATTGTCTGACCCACATAATTGAGCCAAATAAATTACTAAATCTCAAACCCAACCTAAAAATCTATCCCAAAGCTAACCAGGCCAATTCATTGGATTTTTCCATACTAAACTTAGATTTGGCCTGAACCAAATTTTGGTGTCTACAATTCTCATAAATAAACTTTAATTCAAGTAGTTTTCACCTACACGTGTGTTGCACGTGGTACAACACGTGTGAACAAAACATAATTTTAAATGCTTGAAAATAATAAATTTGAGTGCTACAATTACCATTCCATTTTATTGTTTATCTAAAAAATAAATAAATAAAATAATAATAAATATTAATTAGAAGTAAAAGCTTAGTATATTATCAAAATAGATTGAAACAAATTTATGTAATGTATAAACCGTTAGATTCAAATTTCCTGAAAATTAGGATTGGAGAAGTTTTTTTTTCAACACCAAGCTATGCAATTCGGTAAAAGTATAGCTTGATTCGCTAGAAAAGACATTGCTGTAGAGATTCACAAGAAGAGAGGAAATTGGGGCAAGGATTGAGAGGGCCAAAAAAAAAACTCAGCGAATTGATGCCTATCATCCGATCGAAAAGAAATCAAATGCAGTAAATTAGATCGAAACCTGGAACATACTCCAAGGTCAAGACCTTTATAGAAGTATATAATCCCAAAACACTGTTTACAAAGGGAGAAAGACTTTGCAATTTACTTCCATGGACAAGTGAGAGGCTTCATAATGATGAGATGAGGATAAAAGAAAAAAAAAAAAAAATAGAGTAAGCATAAGTATCTAGCAGATGATTGCATGGAACATGATCCACTTAACATTTCGAAAATCTCTGCTAAACCTATCAGCATTTTTCCCTTCATTTATGTAATCAATTTCTTGATACAAAATCCTGAGGTCACATAAAATGTAGTAATTGGTTAGGTTCTCTCATGTTCCTTTTTATTTGGTATCTAATGTTTTATAGCATAATAACAACTATCATAAAAGCTGGTCTATGCTACTTACGTGGAGCACTCTTCATATATATTCCAAACCTAATCTCTTGTTGGACCACCAAGACTGCAATTAGCTTTAGATTTCCTGTGGAAGGACCAAAAATTAAGAAGCTATTGAATTCCATTAATACACACAAAACTGATGCTGCTAATTTTCAAACCAAACAATCAATTTTACAAATAATAATGTTCATTTACAGTGAAAGTACATAATGTAAATCACAGTAGGTCACACTTTTTTATTACTCTCTCTGTCCCATATTATAAGTCCTTTTTTGGTCAAGCAAAATCAAATTTTGACCAATTATTTATTATGTAAAATTTAATTTTAAAAAAAATTTGTGTTGAAAAGTTTGTAATTCAAAATTTATAAGTGTTATTTTAAAATTTTATTTTACTTTATATTTTTTTATATACAATGGTCAAAGTTTGTTGTTGGTTGACCAAAAAAGGACTTATAATATGTGGCTCAAGTTTTCTAATATCTATTTGGTCCCTCAGATCATATAGAAGATAAAAGAACTGATGGATGCCAAATTGTTAGTGCAACTGCACCCGTGATTGCTTATTAATATTTCCAGAAATGAACATGTTTTGCGTACAACTAATTAAAATAAAATGCAAGTACTTGTAATTACCCAAAGGATGGGAAAAGGAAGGGAAATATCATTCTACATTATAAGCAAATTCATAGAAAGGTATATCACTTACGTAAATCAATGTCAAAAGGCTTCAGACCCTATTAATGGCACCCCTTTCAATTGCATACCTTTATAACTGTCATAAAAAATAGTTGAATAAAACCAAGGATCAACAACATTACAGTAATACATGAAAATTCAACATAAAATATACAAAATGGATGAAAATTATTTATGAATCCACTGTCAATCAACAAATGCAAGGACATTTTGGTACAAATTTCCTAGATGAGGCCTCAAGATTCAATTGAAAAACAAATAGTTTTAGTTTGATATTTTTCCTTATCTATGAATCAAAATAGAGACTTCCAACTTCCGAGTAATGTTGAAATTATCTAGAATGGATGTAAAATAATTTTTCCTAGGAATAATGACGTTCCCCTGCAACAGTTTTAGAACTGAAGGAACAGGATCAAAAACAACCCCCTATTATAGAGCCACAATGTTCAAAATATCTAATTCTATGTATATTAGATACTTCTCTACTTAATACTATACAATTGATCAGTTTTCCAATTTTCTCAATGCTACAGAAAGGCCATAATATATTGGCAAATAGAACTGCCAATGGTTATGGACTAAGAATTCCATATCAAATAAGAATTCAATGGTGGTACCAATATGTCAATATCATCCAGCAATAGTTTTGGCATCAAATTTTTGTTTATACTAATCATATTAATTATAGAGATACCACACATCTTAATTAAGAAAGCCAGGATCCAGATTGCACACTCAAACAAAAAGCACATTCCCTTCCAGACATGTAAATAGGAATTTTAAATTTCCTCAAACAAACATGCCATGGTTCCTTCTCAAATTTCTAGAATAGAGTTTAACTTCAGCTCACTGTTTACTCAAAACTGATCCATGGCAAAGAGTGGAGGTGCGGAGAGTATGCAAATTGTCTGTCGTTCAAAACACTCAAAACAGTGGTGAAACCCAATACTAATTTTTTTTTTTATCACGTTAGAAATTTAGTCAATATGAATTTCATCTAGGAAGTGATTTAATCAAATAAGGTATCTTTTAAGTCACGTAGCAAATGCCAGAAAGGAGACCTCGTGAGGTAGTTTTTTTTTTGGCAGAAAACAAAGAGAGGTAGATTTAATCAATATATTGTAAATTAAGATAATTAATATATATTATTAATTAATTAATTAAATGGCAATATAGAAATATATTTGACATATAAGGATATAATAGGCGATTCAAAAGTTTTACACGTGAACATACTTTTTAATATAGTATAGATTATGAATGATAACATAAAATTTAAGTAGTACATATTACAAAGTTCAATATGATTTTTTTTATATAAAAAGAAGAGTACACTTTCCTTGAAATTAATAGTAATAGATCATTCATTCATTCATTATTTTTATTTCGTTAATGTGCATAAAATTGATAGTGTAATAATAAAAAATCAAATTAAAATCTATATATATATATAATTGTTATAATATCTTTTAACTGTTATCTATACTTTTTTAATAACCGTAGTTATATAAGAAAATTGCTAATCTTCGCTATGGAATGTTACTAAAGTTACTAAAGATGACAGGTTAATGAATTTCTTGATAATACTATAATTTAGCTTTTTAATAACCATAAATAAGAAATTTAATAACCAAAACTACTAAGAATGTAAGGTTATTGAATTGGATGATATACTAAAAAATACCTTATTGAATGCATTTATACAAAATGTAAGGTTATTGAATTGGTTGATAGTATTATATTATATTTTTTTCATAATCATTAATTATAGTTCTTTCTCTTGTAATCTTACTAAAGATATTGAATTTCTTGATTATTCTTATATAATTTAGCTTTTTAAAGAATGTAAGGCTATTGAATTAATTGTAAGTACTATACCTTTTTTTTTAATAATCATGTTAGTTATTTTTTTAACATTAAATAAAAATGATAAAAGTTTAAAGTTATTAAGGATGTAAGATAATTGAATATTTTTTTGGTACAGTAAGATAATTAAATTGATAGCATCATAATTGTTGTGAGAACATCTAAATCTTCTTTTAGTAACCTTAATTACATAAGAGTTACTGAATTTATTAATATGAATACAACTTTTTTTATACTACTAATTTTTCCAGCTTTTTTCTCATATAACTTTTGTTGATATAGGTTATTAAGTTGACAAATTATACAATACACCGTCAGTGGAGTTTAGCAGACTACACAAGCGGATCCTGAAGGGTGACATGTGTCATCTAGGGACTAGATTGAAATAGTTAAAACTTCGTTAATTAAAAAAATGGACATGTGTCAACTCCGCAACCCACTTGTGGAGTTCAAAATTTACATTGTCGGTGTATCAAATAATTACCCTATTAAGTTATTAAGGATTTTTTTTTGGCATCAATTTATTAAGGATTTAAGGTTACTTTAATTTGCTGATAACATCATAAGCCTTTATAATAACCTCTAAAGTGTTTTACTAACCTTAGATAAGAAAATTTGTAAGCTTCCTTATTGATAAAAAATCAACTAAAATTACAAAGAATGTAAGGTATTTACTAAGATTAATGTATGATGTTGCCGGATTTGTTGATAACATTAGATGATAATATCGGTAACATTCATTAGTAATGAAAAATTATTTATAGTATTAGGGATG
Organism: Corchorus capsularis; assembly: GCA_001974805.1. NCBI lineage: Eukaryota > Viridiplantae > Streptophyta > Magnoliopsida > Malvales > Malvaceae > Corchorus > Corchorus capsularis. Next base: position 3,277 of record AWWV01009750.1, on the reverse strand, counting down.
TAAGGTTAGGTTGCTGAATTTGTTAACAACATTACTTTCTTACTAACCTTCGATAAAAAAATTGGTAACTTTAATTATTGATGAAAAAAGTTACTAAAATTACCAAAAATTCAAAGTAATAAGTAAGAATGTAAGATTGTTGAAAAATGTAAAGTATTAAGTAAGAATGTAAGATTGTTGAATTTGTTGAAAGCATTTTCTTGATAAATTTTATAACTTTTTTAATCACTTTAGATAAGACTTAGTAACATTCATTAGTATTGAAAAGATTATTATTAATATGGATGTAAGGTTGTTGAATTTGTTGATAGCATCAATTTTTTTTAACATTTATAGCTTTTTTCCCCATAAAAACCCTTAGATAAATAAAATTTGTAGCCAAAATTACTGAGGATATAAGGGAAATAAAATATTTTTAAATAACGTTATTTATCGAATCAATTTGTATGCCCACTTTTACACTTCCTCACATCGTTTTAGTTACAATTTTATACAAATATGATTTACAAGTAAGTATGTTTCTGGTTGAGTTGTGAGATTGTTTTACAGACATTGAAATGCTAAAATTAGGTAGTATGGTGTAAGATTATAACGACAATTTGATAATTAAGATTTCTAAGAATGTGAGGTTATAGAATTAGTTAATAGTATTATAAAAGTTTCTATAATCATTATTTTTGTTTTTTTTTTTAGGATAATTATAATCATTAGTTTGCTTTTTGTATCCTTAGATTAAAAAATTGGTAACCTTTATAATTGATGAAAGTTTAATAAAGATTATTTAGTAACTATAAAATAAAAAATTTGATGACCAAAAATACTAAGAATGTAATGTTATTGAATTTCTGATAATATACCTTTTTAAAATGTAAGGTTACTGAATTTACTAATAGCATCATAATTGTTTTGATGACCTTTAATTCGTTTTTAGTAACCTTAGTTGGATAGGAGATTGGTAATCTTCATTATTGACGAAAACCTCTAAAAGAATCTAAGGTTACTAAATTTTTTGATAGCATCATAACAATTTTATAACTTTAATTTATAGCTCTTTTAATAAAGTTAAATGATAAAATATTAAAATTGGTAATCTTCATTATTGATAAAAAAACTACTAATTAGAATTACTAAGGATGTAAGGTTACTATATAGTATTATAACATTTTTTATAACCTTTATAACTTTTAAGTAAAGTTTGATAAGAAAATCGATAACCAATATTACTAATAATGTAAGGTTATTGAATTTTTGGATAACAATTGTAGCTTTTAGTAACTTCAAATATGAGAAATGATAACCTTCACCATTGATAAAAGGTTACTTTTTTTGAAAGGTAAATTAGGATAATTTATTAATAAGGAAAAAGGGGGAAAGGAAATGGAACTTAAACTAAGGATTTAAAAGGTTACTTAAACTAAGGATTTTCTGGCAAAAAAAGCTTATTAAGGATTTAAATTTATTTAATTTTGTTGATAACATGATAGCCTTTTTAATTACCCCTAAAACTTTTTGCCTAACCTTAGATAAGAAAATCGGTAGCTTACATATTATTAATGACGAAAAGCTACTAAAATTACAACATATTAAGGTAAATAAAATTACTAATGATGTAAGGTTGCTAAATTTATGGAAAGCATTATAACTATTTTGATAAATTTTGTAACTTTTTTTTATAGTATTGGTTTTGAAGTTTATTGAATTTGTTGATGATAACCTCTATAGATTTTTGATATAGAATCTTAGAGTATTTACGTACATAAAATAAATACTATATGAAGTAATAAAATATTATGCACATATATATTAAAAATGACAAATCAAAATTTGTAATTATTATTACTAAGTTACACCTGAAATACAAATAAGAAATTTTTAAAAAAAATTACAAAAAAACAATATATAGTTTTGGCAAGATTTAATTAGTTTACAATTAGGTAATCTAAAATACAAATAACCAAAATTTTTTTTTAAAAAAAAAAAATCTATATCACATGTGTAGCATGTGTCAAACTATATATTTTTGAATTAAATAATTTTAAAAGTATACCATGTTACAATTTTTATGGTGCAAAAATAGTTTGATATCCTAATATATATAATTTGTGGGGTAATCTAACAGAAGTAGAAGGTAGATGCAAAAAAAAAAAAAAGCAGAAATAGAAGGTAAAATAATTGAAAGCTTGAACACATATTTTCCAATATTGATTGTTGTTTTATTAGATGAAGATTATATTTTTTTATGTTATATTACAAATTATTATGCGATTTATTATATTTATTTATTTTTTATGATTTATGATTACAAATTAACACATATTTTCCAATATTAATTGTTGTTTTATTAGATGAAGATTATATTTTTTATGTTATATTACAAATGATTATGCGATTTATTATATTTATTTATTTTTTATGATTTGTGATTACGAATTAATATACGATTTATTATATTTATTTATTTGTTTTTTATGATTTATGAACTATTAACACACGTGCGACGCACGAGCATTAGCTAGTATATATATATATATACTAGTCAAAGTACGTGAGCTGCACGTGTGTTAATAATTTATAAATCATATATATTAAATAAATATAATAAATCATATTAATTTGTAGTATAACATATAAAAACCTTTGACATTTGATAAAGCAATTATCAACATTAAGAAATCTTTGTTCAAGCTTTCAATTGTTTTACATTCTATCTCTGCTAGATTATCCCATAGCACAACGCACATTGGTAGCATTCTGGAGCTTTCAATATTTAAATTCATATATTATACAAATGATTTATGATGACAATAATATATATATATATATAATATAATCGAACAAAAAGTATATATATTTTTGGTAAATTTTTTTTTATTTTGGTTATTTTTTTAGGTATAAAATTTGTAATAATAATTAAATTAATTTTTTTTCAATATATGTACATAATAACTCAATATTTCATAAATATAAATTTCTGAGTATAAAATACTCTAAGGTTACAAAAATATCTATAGAGGTTAACACCAACAAAGTCATCATACTTCAAAACTAATACTAAAATCCCTCTAATTAAAGATTTTTAATCACTCTATATTATTATTAATTTTTATTTGAGTTATTTAAATATAAATGTATGAAATATTATGTACATATATGTTATAACTAAAAAAATTAAAATTTAATAATTATTTTTTATGTATTATAAATAACATAATACATAAGAAATAACCAAAAGAATTACAAATAAAATATTGTCTATAGCAATACTTAATAATTTATT
>AWWV01009749.1:0-18184 GCA_001974805.1 Corchorus capsularis | reverse complement strand
TATATATATATATATATATATATATATATATATATATATATAGACACACACATACCAAACAAGATATAAAAAAGCAAAGAAGAAAGATGAAAATATGAGAATGAATGGGGAATATGAAAAAGAAACTTCTGATGTGCATTTCATTTCATGATAAAGGCTAACAAAAAGAAAAACATGACATGGAATTGTCCAATTACTCAAAAAAAGAAACAGCTTTTGAGATAAAAGCTTAATTACATTTCTAGATCAGTAACATGAATTGCTCTCTCATATTCCACCCAATTGTTCAGAACTTCTCCAGGGGCCAATTGACAAATCCAAGGGCAATCATCTTCTTCTGGCATCTCTTCAGTAACAACATTCATCTCATTTGTGTCCCTTTCAATGTAGAAGTCTATCCTCCTAGCATCCATTAACCTTTGTACTTGTTCTTTGAAACTGTAGCATCATTAATATTATGCCCTAAACCATGATATGGGCAGACTCTTTCCATTTCCTCAAGTCCAAACTCTCCAGGAATTATCATATCTGCCTTCACCAAAATTTCATAAACCTTAGCCATAGGGGTAAAAACATCTTGAATCCTTCCTTTGATAAAAACCACTGCCACTTGTTTTTCTCCATGATTCGGCAAAAGATTACCTTGAGTAAAACTCAACTTTCCAGATCTTACAAACTCTTGCACCGCGGACTTTAACTTTAAGAAATCTTCAGTAGCATGTCCTTCAGACCCAGAGTGATAGTCACAGTGAGCATTGGCCTTATACCATGCCGGTTGTGGATGCGTAATTGGATGCTGATATGGCAACCTTGTTAGCAATCCTTGTTGCAACAGTTGAGGTAAAATTTCAGTATAGGTGTAAGGGATCGGGTCAATAGGGATCCTCTCTTTGGCTAGGCGAGGGGCCGGTTGGGTATTGAATTGGTTTTCAATCTAGTAGTTGGCTGAGAAGAGTACGGGCTAGATGGCCTTGGGCGAAAAGGTGTTCCACTTGTCGCATTAACACTATCAGGATAGTGATAATAATATGGGTTTTCCTGTGGAGGTGGATAATACGACCGGAAAGGGTTAGAGTATCCATAATTTTGATATGAGCGAGGACGGTATTGTTGCCCCTGATTTCTTGGCTTGAAACTATCATGTTCAACCTCATGGACTTCTCCTTCCTTCTTCTTCTGGCTAGCCGTATTCTTGTTCTCAACATCTTCTATTGCACCTGTTCTAACTCCGGCTTCATATACCTCAGCCGCTACTATCAACTTGGTGAAAGATTCCACTGCTGCCTGATATAATTCTCTAAAATACCCCTTGGGTAGTGTCCTCAAGAAAGTGGTGCCCATCTCGGACTCCTTCATGGTCTGATCAACTTGCAAAGCTTTGTCTCTAAATCGCTGTCCATACTCGGTAATTGATTCTCCTGACTACCTCTTCATGTTCAGCAACGACTCCCTATTAGGAGCCAGATCATCTAAGTATTTATATTGGGCATAGAAAGCATTAGCCATATCGTCCCAAGTTTCTACCTGGCTACTATCCAGTTTATTATACCATTGCCTTGCAGATCCTGTAAGACTCCATTGAAAATAATGCATAAGGACCTTGTCATCCGTGCTGTGAGGCTGCATTTGACGAACATATGTGGTGACATGGTCTCCAGGAGACTTTGTTCCATCAAATTTCTCAAAATCAGGAACCTAAACTTTGGTGGGATGACTAAATCTGTCACCAGTGCCACATTTTCCACTCCTTTGAAATAAGTTTTATTTCCTCCCAAACTCTGGAGCCTTTCTTCCATCTGATTCCATAGCTTATCATTAGCTTCACTCACCATTTTCTAGGTGTCATCGCTACCAGACATATCAGAAGGTTTGGTGACTGCTACTCTAGGAGCATAGAGATAAGAGTAGTCTAGTGGTGGTGGAACATATGAAGTTCCAAGTCCTGAGTGAGGATAAGGCACAAATGGTCCGCTTGTTGCTCCTGATGCCATGTAAGGATTGATCAGTGGAGCAGGCTAAGTTGCCTGTACTATGCATACATTCTCTGTCACTATCCCAGATGTCACAACTACTGTGTCTATTTCAGATGCCACTGCAATTTTCTGTTCATGTCTCTGAGTGGGAACTTTCTCCCTAGATAACTGCTGCAGCATATTCAATATAGTACCCAACTGTTCCCTTATAACGCCTTGTTCTTGCCGCATCTCTTCTTGTGAATGCCTCATTTCTTCTTGTGATTGTCTCAATTGTTGGATTTGTGCAGCTTGTTCCTCCATTTTCCTAACCCTTGACCTTGTATTGTGTATGCGACCTTGCGTTGGTTCTTTTTTAGGTGGGGTTTATGTTTGAACCTTTCCAATTTATGAAGCGAGCATCAGGACATTTGTAATCATGCATTTGAACAGTTATGCCCAGGAATGAATGTATTGCTAGGTGTATGTTTATGCATGCATGTATGATCATGTAAGAAAAATTCTTAAAATTAACTCACTTAATGACATTAATTCTAAGTAGAGTAAAAATTTCGAGATTTGACAATTACACACTTTGCCATTAATCAAACCTCTTTTTTATGAAAAATAAATGTTGTTAATGTATGAGTTTTGAAGAAGATTTCTTAAAATTAACTCACTTAATGACATTAATTCTAAGAATTCTCCTCTAATGTTTGATAAACGCACACTTTGCCATTATCAATGCATGAACAGGGATATTTGTAACGCAACAATAATCATTGATAGGGAAATTCTTACTTCTCGGACTTTGAAGTTTCTCCCATCATGACTTGTAGCGCGACAAATATACCTTATGCAACCTATATGATGCAAATGTATGACATGAAATAAGACAAAACAAATAAAGTTAGTTCATAAGTAATGTACTGCAACAATAACAATATCAAAAATGACATGCTCCTAATAAGGGTACCACCGTCAGGTATGCCTCTACCTAAGGTTAGTTTGGGTTTTTCAATATGCATGGTTTGGTTTATCCAAAAAGATTCCCAAATTGTTCCTTTTACAAGGCACCCCAATTTCTCACCCATCACAGGCTACAAACGAAAAGGGTTCAATTTGAGTGGTAGTGATTCCCTAACCATTGCGGATGTAAAACCTCACGAGAGTATAGGTACTCCACTTCCTCTATCAGGAATGACAACACTTATGCACATGCACATGAATGCAAAACAAACAATTAAAAGGATTTCAAGTAATTTTATTAAGGCTTAGGTTAATGTTTAATTATTCATGACTTGACCCTCTATGTCCCCAGCGGAGTCGCCAAACTGTTGTAACGTGCAAATCACGAGACTTGAGCGCTAGACGCATTAGAAAAGGAGTCACCACCAAAGTTTTTTATCTAGGTGTGATTGGCCACCTAAGTTGATTAACCATTTTAATGTGTTCTTAATAGTTAAATTAAGTCCATTAATTATGATTAACCATTGGTCTTTGTTACCAGATTTTGGACTCGGGGGTTCGATTACGTGTAGGGAAGGTATTAGCACAACTACAACGCCTGTCAAAATGACAGTACCATTTAACTAAACATTAACCCTCTAGCCTTAATTTTTACTTTGATCCTTTAAATTCATTGATTGTGAAATTTGCCCTTTTGATTGTCTTCACTTTATTTCCAATCAATTTTTTTAGTCTTCAAATTTTGATTATATCTTTATACTTAGTCTCCCACAAATTGGCAAGACTCCAAATTATTATTTAATTTATTATGTTTTTACGATTTTTCTAGACTTCCCACAAATTGACAAAGTCTAAAATTTTCTTTTAATTATTATTTTTTATCATTACTTTTATAATTGAATTTTTCCATATTAACAATTTTATTTAATTTATATTATATTTCCTTTTTTATACCTTCTAAATCTCCCACAATTTGGCAAGATTTAGAAAATATTCTCATTATTATTAAATCTTTGTAAAATATCTCCTAAATCTTCCACAATTTGGCAAGATTCAGAAAATATTCTCTTTACAAATGAAATCTTTATAATTTTTATTTCTTAAAATATCTCCTAAACCTTCCACAATTTGGCAAGATTAAGAAAATATTATATTTACAAATTAAATCTTTATAATTTTATTTATTAAAATATTTCCTAAACCATCCACAATTTGGTAAGATTTAGAAAATATTATCTTTACAAATTTTATTATTTTATTATTATTTTTAGTATGAAACCCTAATAATGCAAAATCTTCAAATTCCCCACAAGATTGGCAGAACTTGACAGATTTATCTAACCTAATCTAATGCATATGATGCAAAATAAATTTAAAGAAAGAAAAAACATTATTCTCCATTTAATTTGAAAGCTTTTAATTTGAGTTCTTTCCAATTTTAGTGTAATCAATTTCATAACCTAATTATTATATATACTAATGTTACAAAACTAAGAGAAAAGGATAACGCCCCAAGAAAAAGAACCAAAGGCTATATAATATATATATATATATACTAATTAAAGAGCTAGAAAAATATAATAGAAAAAACATCAAGAATCAAGATTTAGGTTAGTCAACGAAAATAAAGAAAAAAAATTTAAGTAAGAACCGTACAAATAAAATAAATTGGAATTTGTAATTGAAAATAAAGAAAAGGAAAAGCACATAGAGCATCGCATATGAAGACTAGGTACCGAATGTACCTTTTAAATCTTTTGATTTACTTTGTTTTGTGGTGCAAGAATAACAGACGAATTCCCCACCGGTTTAAAGAAAAAAAATATAAATTCTCTCAATATTTCGTGCTAAGCCGAAAAGAAATCTGCTCTAAAGGCTGCGTGTTCGTGTCTCCGTTCCTGTCTTTGTGTGTCTTCCCTTTCTATGTGTGTTTGTCTCCCTTAGGGTTAAGAAAAGAGAGCTTTTATATAGGTAAAAAATTCTTTGGAAGTAAGTCTAGGAATCTACTAGGAAATTTTTCATATAGACTTATTTTACATGTGCTATAATTAATTATCTTACCCACATAATTGGGCCAAATAAATTATTAAAGCCCAAACCCAACCTAAAAATCTAATCCAAACCTAATCAAACCACATCATTGGACTTTTTCCAGACTAAACTTTGACTTGGCCTGAACCAAATTTCGGTGTCTACACGCTCAAATAAAATTTTCATTCATAATTATTCTTTTGTATTTGATTATATCTTTCTCGTAACTACTACAACTCTCATTTACATATATTAAACCTAAACCACAAAACATAAAATCTCATATACAAAGGTTTCTTCGATTATACTAATTTTACAATATAAGTTTATTTGGGCCAAAAGTTATTCGAAATATTTATATAGATGACGAAGAGCATAATCAATGCAATAAGAAAAAGAAGAAAGAAATTCACCAAAAAAAAGAATATTTTTTCTAAATGGCTGAAGTAGATTTTTTTTTTGAATTTGAAAGAGGTTTTAAAATAAAGAAAAGCCTTTAATCAGTATTATAATTGCTATGATTTGAAAATCTTTAACTAAAAATTAGCACCAATAATAACATTGATTAAGATTTGCTATCCCTAAAAGATAAAGTGCCATGGCCATCGGGCATTTGGCCTGGTGGCAGAGTACTGGACTCTTAGTTCAGCATACCTGGACCATGAGGTCTTGGGGTTCAACTTTCACGAAATGTGAGTTTAATTTATAATTTATTTATCTGTGTATTTGGTATATAGGTAGGTATAGTTTGTAATTTATAGATTCAATAAATAGCAGGTGTGATGAGACTTGGATTGTGGGATTGTAATGAAATGTGTTTCGGTAAGCTAGTTAATCATCTAGCGGTGTACGGATCTTCCTAAAAATTAATCAAAAAAGTTTATTTCTAAAAAAAAAAAAGATAAAATGCAATGAATCACCATCATTTTTTTAAAAGAAAAAAACATTGTTTCTCAAACAAAGTTGGGTTGGAAAAAGAAAATAATACTATGCAAAACAATAATTATGAGTGAAAATATATAAACTTTTTCACTTAATGTAGATGGTTTACATTTTTTTTGGCGAAATAGATAGTTTAAAATTCAATAGGGGGTATTTTAGCTTAAAAAAAAGAGGGTATGTTACACATACTCTGATAAAAAAAACAAAGTATGGTGGTGGAATCTTTTAGAAGATTTTGTTACACCGTTTATTATTTTTTTTTTTTGAGTTTTAGCAAGTGGTTTTAGATATTTTAGTTCACTTTTAATATATATTTAATTTAATTGATAAATAAAATTACATATCAAACCTTAAAAGTTAGATCTAATATTCAAATTTAAAAAATGTATTTTAGATATTTCAGATTAGGGTTTTGAAGTTTATATTTATTATATATTTGCAATAATTATGTATGATACGCATACTCTATAGCAATAATTATGTATGTTACGTATACTCTAGTAACAAAAATCAAAGTTATGTTAGTGGAATCCTTTATGACATTTTGGTACACCTTTTATGACTTATTTCTTTTTCGAGTTTTAGCAAGTAGTTTTAGATATTTCGTTCATTTTTTATATACCCCATCCGTCCCTCACCTTTTGGTCAACACATCCCAAACTTTGACCAATAATTGTAAAAAAATTATATAGAATTAAATTTCAAAATATAATGTTTTAGATTGCTTAAAACTTAATTTAACTAAAATATTTTTTTTCAAATTTAATTTTATATAAATTAAATTTTAAGGTATGGTTTGGCATTGCGTTTGGAGATTAAAAAAAATAGCTTTTCACCTCAAACGCAATACCAAACCCTTCATGGTCTATGTCAAAAGCTATTTTTGACGGCAAAAGCTAACCTAACCTGAAGGCTATTATTTAGGTGTTTTTGCATTTCAAAAGTGTTTTTGAGCATTAAATTAGCAAAAATTACATAAATTATTTTTCTTCCCCCTTTTAATATTATATCCTTTTAAGTCATTTTACTTTACTACCACACTTTTTCAAAGTAATACTAAAAAGTAATTACAACTTTTTACCACAATTTTGAAAAGAATTTTTTAAAAGCACTTTCTCCAAATCGAGCTTCTCCAACTTGCAACTGCAATATCAAACTAAGTCTAAGAAAGCTATAAGATTTATTAAAATAGTTATAATGTATTCTACAAACTTAGTAACCTTATATTCTGGATAAATTTAAACTTTTTTTTATCAAAAATAAAGGTTGCTAATTTTCTGGCTTCAAAGTTACTAAAAACATTTATGGTGTTATTAACATAGCTATTGTGCATTATATCCTTAATTTTGGTTACCATTTTTTTATCTAAAGTTTTCAGAAAAAGTCATAAAGATTATAAAAAAAAGTTATAATATTATCAACAAATTTAGCAATCTCAAATTCATGATTAATACCTTACATTTTTAGTAATTTTAGTAGCTCTTTTTATTAATAATGAAGGATTCCAATTTTCTTATCTAAGGTTAGTGAAAAAAAAAACTTTAGAAGTTATTAGAAAGGCTATGATGATATCAACAAAAATTAAGTAACTTTAAATCTATAGTAACTTAAATAACCTTTCATCAATAATTAAGGTTACTAATTCTTTGATCTAAAGTTATTGGAAAAGCTATATAGTGGCTATCCGAAAAGGTATATTATTAATCTTACACTAGAATTTCCCGGCCGCGCTTCGCGAGCGGCTGTTTTATTTTATAAATTCTTTTAAGAAAATTTCAGTTAAGAAATGAATTTTTGTTGTGAAATGATAACAAAACAAACGAAGAGAATAGAAAATTGAAGTATGGAAAAAACAAGAGAATAGAGAGGCAATAGAATATGGAGAAGAAGAAAATATGAAAAAGGGGAGAAATTGTTCTTATTCATCCTATTCCATAACAAAGTAAGTGGTGTATTTATAGGCATATAGATACATCACCATAAATATAAGAGGATGAACTTAGTACATAGATATATATGTATGAATGAACCAAGTTATTAATCTTATCCATGCTTTAATTTTAGATTCATGGACATCCACAATATACATGTATATTCATAACAAATTTATAATTAATTTATAATTATTTGATTAATTTATTTTATATAGGAAAAGGGGATGAATGTCTTTTGATTTTTCCAAACTAAATGAATACAAATATAATAAACAAAACATTAAAAAATTAACTATTGACACTTGTCAAAAAAAACCTAATGCCATATGGCACTCAATGAAAATTTTGCTTATAAAATTAATAGTAGGTTTAATTATTAGTAAGCAATGTTGGTTATCAATTTTCTTATCTAAGTTTACTTAAAAAGTCATAAGGTTATCAAAAACATCGTAGTAATATGAAGCAAAAGTTATCTTACATCCTTAATTAATAATTTTTTGGCAACTTTTTATTAGTAATGAACCAATTTTATTATTTAAGTTTCCTGAAAAGCTATAAAAGCTTTAATATTGTTACAATACTATCAATAAATTTAATAACCTTACATTTTAGTGGTCTTTCATCAAGATCCAATTTGTTTTTATCTAATTATGATTACTATATAATATACTCACTCTGTTCCTATTTACTTGTTACAATTTGGTCAAGTACCTTTCGTCTTTGATCATCATTTATGAAAAAATATCAAAACTTAAAATTTCAAAAATATGTATTGAAAAGTTTATAATGTAAGGGGTTTTTTTTTTTTTTTGCATTAGTTTATAATATAAGGTTTACAGATATTATTTTAAACAATTGTTTTACTTTATATTTTTTGAGAAAAATATGGCTAAACTTGATGGTTAACCAAAATGTGTCAATTAAATATGAACGGAGGGAGTATCAATTAAAAGTTATTAAAACATTTTATGATATCATGAACAAATTCAAAGTTTACAATTGAAATTTGTTTTATTTGGCAACATTTTAGGAGTGTATTAGATTAAAAAAAAAATTGGCTCAATTAAAAAGACATTATCCCTTGAAGTCAAAATATTGTGTTTGTGCGTTGAACCCTACAATCAAAATTGTTATCTCTCTTGAATTGTGAGTTGAGTTTTTCAATTGATATAAAAGTTCTTATGTGTGTTCGGTGTCAACAAAAATTCAAATTTTTTTTTGTTTCTACATATGTGTTTGTAATGAGATTTCTAATCATTGTATTTCCTAAAAAGAAAAAACAACAATTGCGAATTAAAGATGACAACGGATATATGAAGTTGCAATTATTAGGTGATGATATACTTAGATCCATTTAAACTTTATTAAAAGAATATTTATTTTATATATATATATATATATATATATTGGATTTCATATTAAAAAGTTAAAGTCAATACTTAACGAATTAATTTAGTGGGTAACTTTGTTAACTTTTTTTTTCCTACCAAAATTCATTCTCTTTTCTCTAAGATAAAAATGTACCAAACCTTTGAGTTTTTTTTTCCCTTATTAATTCAGTAATTATATATTGTGGCTAGGACAAAAAAGAGGTCGATGATGTAAATTTTGTGAATTTTGGTTTCTTCGAATAAAATTTCAATTGCTAGAGTTTGGGAAGGAACAATATTAATTATTGTCCAATAAAGTAGTAGAAAAATTGGGTAGGCCACGGATAATTATTAAGAACTCCAAGAAAAGAAAAAATAAAATAATCCAATTTTCAATATGTTTTCTTTGATTTTTTTTTGGTACTGACGTTTTCTTTGATTTATTATATAGATATGCAATCATCATCATTAGAAGCAAGTTTAACATTAATGGTATTTTAAACATATTTTATATTTGATATATTAAATTACATATTAATCACTAAAGCTTAAAACTCATGTCTATAATATTAAAAAGGGATATGCAATCATCATCATTAGAAGCAAGTTTAACATTAATGGTATTTTAAACATATTTTATATTTGATATATTAAATTACATATTTATCATTAAAGCTTAAAACTCATGTCTATAATATTAAAAAGGGTATTTTAGATATTTTAGGTCAAAGTTTTTGAAGTTTAGGATTATAAAGTATAAAGATAAAGATATATATATATATATATGTATATATGTATCCATTAGTTTATCTCCACAATTCTTGGTGATGGTATACGCCATGGAAATGAACAATTTATTGAACATTTTCCTGCCCCCTCTAACTATAATTTCACTCGTCTTCATCTTACCCCCATTTCTAGTTTTGAAGCTTCTTTGGTCCATTTGGAGGTCTGTTTTCAAGGAAAACGTAGCTGGTAAAGTAGTGCTAATCACGGGAGCATCTTCAGGCATTGGCGAGGTAATTCATTTCTTCATTTCTTTTACCTCCTAGAGGCTAAGCTATCAGATTAATACTCATATATTTAATTATGGGTTGTTAAGAATTATTTTGTTTGACGAATTTTGCAGCATCTTGCTTATGAATATGGTAAAAGGGGAGCTCGTCTGGCCCTGGTAGCCAGAAGAACAGATCGTCTGCAAAAAGTGGCTGGCAGAGCCCGAGAATTGGGTTCCCCTGATGTAATTGTGATCACTGCAGATGTTTCTAAACTCCAAGATTCCAAGCGATTTGTTGACCAAACAGTGAACCACTTTGGGCAGTGTGAGCCAAAACATTCTCTCCTTAATTTCTATATTGATATATATAGTTATAAGCTTTTTTGGGTTGAATTGAAGTTATGAAATTAATAGTAACTGATTTAGTTCTATTAATTTCTATGTATTCCACAGTGGACCATCTGGTGAACAATGCTGGGATTGGTACTCCGCAAACTTTTGGAGGAACCAACATATCTAATTATGTCCCTGTTATGGTATCCCCCATTTCACTATTTATTTCATAGCCAGCTGGTAATTAACCAGTTGATCGATGAAGTTTAAACAGAACTTAAATTTCTAGTTTCTGTAATCTAATTTTGATTTCATTTTGCAGGACATAAACTTTTGGGGTTCAGTGTACGGTACCTTTTTTGCACTTCCACACCTAAGAAAAAGCAGAGGGAAGATTGTGGTGATGTCTTCAGCTGGTGGATGGCTCTACCCTCCAAAAGCTAGCGTCTACAGTGTAAAACTTTGCTTTTCTGTATTTTACTATAAATGCTGAATCTGCAATTTATTATAGTCAACTTCTGGTAATTTTCTAAAAATTGAAACATTCAGGCAAGCAAGGCAGCCCAAATAGCTTTATTTGAGTCACTGAGGGCTGAATGGGGTCCAGGAATTGGAATAACAGTTGTCACTCCTGGTTTTGTTGAGTCAGAAATTACCCAAGGCGTTCAAGTTCAAAAAGCAAAGGTAAAGGACCCAGCTCTCCAAAATAGTAGTAAATATTTTCCCTTAAAATTGACCATCATGTGAATATTTCGTCGTTGGTTTTAATTAAACTTTATTGATTGGCGAAACGGATGTGTGTGCCAAGGCAATCGTTGAAAGCACTTGCCGGGGAGATCCCTACCTGACACAGCCATTCTGGGTGAAGTCATTGTTTTTGGTCAAGTTACTTGGTCCTGAGCTTTGGACCTGGTTTAACTACTGGGTGGTTGTTCATATCACGCCCCGAATCCGCAGGTTCGAAACATAACAACGCCACACACTCACGAGGCGAACCCCATGAGCATGTAAGGCTAACTATCAATCCAAAATAATTAAAAGTCTAAAATCTTTAAAATCTCTTAAACCAAAATTAATCTTACAATCCCAATAATAAACCTTAAACAATAGCGGAAGCGGTTCAATAATATAAATAAATTTCAATGTCTAATTAATTAATCCTAGCGCACTCTCCCAAATGCACCCCAATGCTCAATCGTCATCACCTGAAATATATTAACAACATAATGAGCTAAAGAGCCCAGTAAGTAACAAAACATAACTAGCCGGATCAAGCATTTAAAATCAATTTTCTCAAAAATCACAATATTTAGCAAAACAATATTTTATAATCAATTTCTCAATCACGATCAACAATAAAAACATTTCAATAGAGTTCTTATCAGGCTGCCACGATACACGATATCACGATACACAATATTTCAACCGATCGGTAATAGATTCCGGAACCACCAACAGTTTAACCCCCCCTGAGGCACGGGTCCACTATGCAGCCATCAAAGTCCCCAAAAACCAATTTTCACAATCTCAAATCAATTTCACGATACCACAATTCCAAATCAATTTTACCTTTCATGCTTGACCCATTTTACGAAACCATTTCAATAGTTCAAAAACAATAAAACATCGATCATTTTGAAAATAACCAGAAAGGTTCGGAAACTTACCTGATTAGCAAAGCAATCACAGCACGAAATCCACAGCAAGACAAACACAATAACAATCCTAACAATTTATAACTATTTGTTAGAAACGGAAATTATACACAATGATTATGCATGCTCAATCTACCCTTCAACCAATCCTAAACAACATTGGGGGACGCTGAAAATTCCTTTTCAAAATATTTAGAAAACACACACATGGAATTTTCCACATTTAACTCACTTTTACTATTTAAAATAACCATTGAAAATAGATTTCGAAATTTCAAGAGAGTGGAACTCCATTTTAAAAACATAAGAATAATACTGATATTATAATATAATTTTCACCAAAATTTCAGAACCTAACTCTTTAAGATCATGTCACACTCTCTCAATCAATTTTCTAAAAAGAATAATTTATATAAAATAATTTGTAATCTGAAACATCATATAAAAATTCCAGAAAATCATAAGTATGTTTTTGAGCAAATCCCCCAAATTTCACTTCAAAAAGACCTAGGGGTGAACTACACTCTCCGATTCAATTTATGGCCGAGAGTGGGCATCACAAATTACTATTCATCTTCTTCATGAACAAATCTGAAAATTCCAGATTCATCCCATCGACCAGCCATCTTTGGAGCTTTGATTCTCTCTCCTCAAAACACCTATGGAGGTATGGAAAGTACCAATAAACAGAGCTTGCATCATACTACAATTACCTCATAAGTTTGGCCTCTAAAGGTCTCCGGTTTGCCAGATTCCGACAAGGAAAGTAGGCCCACCGATCACAATTTTCAACTTAGGGTTCTTAACTTAATTTCATCATAACTTTTGATTTACCCAACCAAATTGAGTGATTCCAAGTTCTATGAACTCCTAATGATTAAAGGAATCTATTGATACCAATTTGGTGGCCGGAGGCTCGCCGGTCGGCGGCCGGTGGCCAGAATTCTCTCTCTTTCAACCAAAAACCCACCCTAATGCATGCTTACAAGGTGAAAACATTAAGAAGTTGTTAAAACTAACCTCTTAGCACGAAAATATGATGGAAAATTGATGAAATTAGTCTTCAAAACTCTCTGGCCGTTCTCCCTCTTCTCCCAATTTGTCTAACCCTAGTTTTGAAAAGAAAGTGAATATATATATATATGACTAACTATGCTAATTACTTAATGGGTTTTTAGCCCATAATTTAAGATGTATTTGGGCCCAAAATAACATATAGAAAATCTTGGGTCGGGGTCTCACATCCTTCCCCCCTAAAAAGAAGTTTAGTCCTCTAAACTTTTACGTACCATTGGTTTCAAATAGTTCAGGATACTTCTCCTTGATCTCCGATTCCAGTTCCCAGGTAGCTTCTCTCTCCGAGTGGTTATGCCATTGCACTTTCACGTATGGAATGGTCCGCCTTCACAAAACTTGCTCCTTACGATCAACTATCTTAATTGGTTGTTCATCGTAAGTCAAGTCTGCCTAAGTGGTAAAGGTGCCAATTCAATCACATGGTTAGGATCAGGAGTAAACTTTCTCAACATCGACACATGGAAAACATTATGCACACCGGACAATGATGGAGGCAAGGCTAGCCGGTAGGCTACTTCTCCAACTTTCTCCAAAATCTCAAAGGGCCAATAAACCTAGGGCTTAACTTCCCACGTACTCCAAATCTCATCACTCCCTTGGTTGGTGAAACTTTCAAGAATACATGATCTCCCACATCAAACTCCAATGTCCTTCGTCTAATATCTGCATAACTCTTTTGTCGACTCTAAGCAGTTCGGAGACGTTCTCTGATCAATTGAATCTTGTCAACTGTTTGTTGGACAATTTCTGGGCCTAAAAGCTTTCTTTCACCTACCTCATCCCAACACACTGGCGATCTACACTTCCTCCCATACAAAGCTTCATATGGAGCCATCTGGATACTCGCCTGATAACTATTGTTATAAGCAAACTCCACTAAAGGTAAGTGGTCATCCCAAGCACCCTTCATATCAATGGCACATGCCCTCAACATGTCTTCGAGAATTTGGATGGTTCTCTCTGATTGCCCATCAGTTTGGGGATGAAAAGCAGTGCTAAAGTTCAACTTCGTTCCTAAGGCCTTATGAAGACTTCCCCAAAATTCAGCCACAAATCTCGAATCGCGATCAGAAACAATTGACACCGGCACTCCATGCAACCTAACAATCTCTCGAACATACAAAGCAGCTAACTTCTCCAATGAATAACCAACCTTCAAAGCTATGAAGTGAGCAGACTTCGTTAATCTATCAACAATTACCCATACTGACTCATGGCCTCGAGGTGATCTAGGTAACCCAGACACAAAGTCCATTGTGATGTGCTCCCACTTCCATTCTGGTATTGGAAGCGGCTGTAACTGTCCAGCTGGCCTTTGATGCTCCACTTTCACCTGTTGGCATACAATACATTGTGCTACAAATTCACCAATCTTCCTCTTCATATTGTTCCACCAGTAAGTCTCCTTCAAATCCCTATACATCTTAGTCCCACCAGGATGCACGGTATATCCAGAATAATGTGCTTCATCCAAAATCACTTTCTTTATTTCTACATCATTAGGAACACATAACCTATCACCAAATCTCAAGGAACCATCATCATGGATTCTAAAATCAGACGGATCACCTGTTTCAATATTAGCTCGGACCTTCTGAAGTGCTGAATCAACCAATTGTGCCTCCTTAATCCTCTCAATTAACGTAGGTTGAATTCTCAAACTAGCCAACATTCCTTCAATGCCATGTTTCCTAACTCCAATCTCCATCCTTCTCAAATCATCCAAAATGGACCTTTGAGAAGTAAGAAGAGCTGCAAGATTACCATGATTCTTCCTACTCAATGCATCAGCCACAACATTTGCCTTTCCCGGATGATAACTTATGGTTAAATCATAGTCTTTCAACAATTCTAACCATCTTCGTTGCCTCATGTTAATCTCCTTCTGAGTGAAGATATACTTCAAACTTTTATGATCAGTGAAAATCTCACACTTCTCACCATACAAGTAATGCCTCCAGATTTTGAGAGCAAACACCACTGCTGCGAGCTCCAGGTCATGTGTAGGATAATTCCGCTCATAAGGTTTAAGCTGCCTTGAAGCATAAGCCACAACTTTCCCATTTTGCATCAAGACACAACCCAAACCTTTCTTCGAAGCATCACTATAGATAGTGAATCCTCCACTCCCATCAGGAACGGTTAAAACACTAGCTGAAGTGAGACGTTCCTTCAACTCCTTGAAACTTTTCTCACATTCCTTAGTCCACTCAAAGTTAGCACCTTTTCTGGTCAATTTAGTCATCAGCATTGCAATACTTGAAAATCCCTCCACAAACCTCCGATAGTAACCAGCCAACCCAAGGAAGCTTCTAACTTCAGTAGCATTAGTAGGTCGACTCCATTCTACAATTGCCTTCACCTTTTCAGGATCTACTGAGATTCCATCTTTAGACACTACATGTCCAAGAAATAGCCACACTATCCAACCAGAACTCACACTTCTTAAACTTAGCATACAACTTCTTTTCTCTGAGAATTTGCAATACTAACCTCAAATGCTCTCCATGCTCCTCCATACTCTTAGAGTACACCAAGATATCATCTATAAAGACCACTACAAACTTATCCAGATAATCCTTAACCACCCTATTCATCAAATCCATGAAAGCAGCTGGTGCATTAGTTAAACCAAATGGCATAACAAGAAACTCGTAATGCCCATATCTGGTTCGAAAAGCTGACTTAGGGACATCCTCCACCTTAATCTTCAATTGGTGATAGCCAGACCTAAGATCAATCTTAGAGAAAACTTGGGCTCCCTTTAATTGATCGAAAAGGTCATCAATACGCGGTAAAGGATACCGATTACGCACCGTTACCTTATTCAACTCTCGATAGTCAATGCAAAGTCTCATGCTACCATCCTTCTTTTTCACAAACAAAACAGGAGCACCCCACGGAGAAACACTTGGTCGGATGAAACCATTATCCAACAACTCTTGCAACTGCTCCTTTAGTTCCTTTAACTCAGTTGGAGCCATTCTATAAGGAGTTTTAGAAATAGGTGTAGTGTCTGGAATTAAATCAATAGGAAACTCCACTTCTCTATCTGGTGGAAGACCAGGCAAGTCCTCAGGAAAGACATCAGAAAAGTCTTGTACAATAGGAATACTATTCAAACTAGGCAATTCACCATCCCGGTTGTTTTGGACAGAAACAAGAAAACCTAAACATCCACTTTTCAACAAACGTCTAGCTTGTAGCATAGAAACAATTCTAGGAGGAGATTTAGCAGGGCTACCAACAAAACTAAATTCTTCAAAATCAGGGATGCGAAAGTCTATCCTTTTCCTATGGCAATCCAAAATAGCATAATATTTGTCTAACCAATCCATTCCAAGAATCACATCAAATCCATGCATATCTAAAACTACCAAATCAGCAGGTAAACTCACACCCTCAATAACAACAATGCAAGACTTGCATACTTGATTGACAAGTACATCACCTCCAGTAGGAGTATCAATAACAAATTCAAAGTCCAAGGGTTCTACTATCACACCAAGTTTCTCAACAAAAGCAGGGGATACAAACGAATTGTGAAGCACCAGTATCAAACAATGTAAGAGCAATAAACTGAGGAAACAAGTAACCATACCAGTCACCACGGTATTAGATGCCTGAGCATCTTGCTGAGTAAGAGAATACACCCTTCCTTGAACCTTAGGCTTCTGGTTCCCATTCTTAGCAGCTGCTGGAGTAGAAGTCTGGCCCACACTAGCGCCCTTCTTAGGCTGAGGACACTCAAATGACTTATGCCCTTTCTGTCCACAATTATAGCAAAACCCAATAGTTGGTCTTGCACGAGAACAAGAAGCAGCCCTATGTCCCATCTCGCCACAAATCAGACAAGCTCCAGATAACCAACGACAATCCTTAGGGTCATGATTCCCATGACACCTCCAACAATTGCCTCCACTACTCTGCTGAACCCTGTTATTTGTTTGCACAGTTTGCTGCTTCTTACCCCCACCTCCAGCATTATGTCCACGGAAGTTAGAATTTCCAGTCCAAGGCCTTTTCTTATTTTCCGTGGTTGCAATCAGCTCATGACCTTCCTCCAACAACTTTGCCTTATTAACCACATCAGAGTATGTAGTCAACTCGAAAGATTTCACCTCATGCTGAAGTCTGGGATTTAGCCCAAACAGGAACCTTTGAGCCTTCGCCACATCATCATTCTTAAAGGAGTCAGGAGCAAACCTCATCAGTCGACTAAACTCCATCTCATACCCAGAAACAGTTCTACTACCCTGCTTGAGTGAATAAAATTCCCCTTGCATCTGAAGTCTCACACTATTAGGGGAAATACTTCTTGTAGTACTCCCTTTTGAACACATCCCACAAAATTGGTTTCTCCAAAAGGTTTTCAACAGATTGCCACCAATCACTGGCAGCTCCCTTCAACTGATACGATGCAAAAGGAATCTTCTGCTCATCAGATACTGCCTGAGCCGCAAAGGCCTTCTCAATCTCCTTGATCCACTTCTCAGCATCTAATGGATCAATCGAGCTACCTTCAAAGGGTGGAGCGAGCTTGACAAAATCTGTCAAACCACTTCTATACCCAGCACGATTCTCCTGGAACCTCTGTTGCCTATCCACAACCCCAACCAATTGCTGCATCAAGCTCATCACATCTGGCTGATTATTGTCAGCGTTACCCCTTCGGTTTGTCCAAGTCCTCAAGGGTTCATTCTCAGACCTAGAATCCCCAGACTCAGAACTTTCTGCAACGTCGTTAGAACGACCAGTTGCTGCGACATTCTTTTTCTTAGGCGGCATACTACAATACATCACAGAATTCACAAGCAATTCAATTATCAATCAAGCAAAATATCACAAACATAAAGATGCACATGAACTCCTATTCTACCCATTCCTCACTCGTCACGAAATTCGTCCCTAGTAAGTCGCAACC
>AWWV01009748.1:0-11437 GCA_001974805.1 Corchorus capsularis | reverse complement strand
AAAGTAGGCCCACCGATCACAATTTTCAACTTAGGGTTCTTAACTTAATTTCATCATAACTTTTGATTTACCCAACCAAATTGAGTGATTCCAAGTTCTATGAACTCCTAATGATTAAAGGAATCTATTTATACCAATTTGGTGGCCAGAGGCTCGCCGGTCGGCGGCCGGTGGCCGGAATTCTCTCTCTTTCAACCCAAAACCCACCATAATGCATGCTTACAAGGTGAAAACATTAAGAAGTTGTTAAAACTAACCTCTTAGCACGAAAATATGATGGAAAATTGATGAAATTAGTCTTCAAAACTCTCTGGCCGTTCTCCCTCTTCTCCCAATTTGTCTAACCCTAGTTTTGAAAAGAAAGTGAATATATATATATATATGACTAACTATGCTAATTACTTAATGGGTTTTTAGCCCATAGTTTAAGATGTATTTGGGCCCAAAATAACAAATAGAAAATCTTGGGTCGGGGTCTCACATTGTGACGCCCCAAGATCCCACATCATGAGGATGTGGTGATCTATTGTGGTTTATATAATAGAGATCTAACCCAAACTTGTGAGGCGCCTTTTGGGAAGGGCAAATCCGTGAGGCTTTTGGGCCAAAGCGGACAATACCTCGCAGGTTGGGCCGGGTCTCTACAGTTGGTAATCAGAGCTTTAATCGGGCGTGTAGCGGGAGCTAAGTGCTACACCGTGGGAGTGCGGTGGGAGCCACCTCTAGAATCCCGACGCCTGGTGGGTCCTGGTGATTGTGTTGTGTGGGCTTGTCGGGGACGACAAGCCTATAAGGGGGTAGATTGTGACGCCCCAAGATCCCACATCAGGAGGATGTGGTGATCTATTGTGGTTTATATAATAGAGATTTAACCCAAACTTGTGAGGCGCCTTTTAGGAAGGGCAAATCCGTGAGGCTTTTGGGCCAAAGCGGACAATACCTCGCAGGTTGGGCCGGGTCTCTACAGTTCATAAACGACGCACGAATTCGGATAAAAAGGCATAGCATTCTTCACTACTCTGTCTTTGGACCTTGAATATTGATAGAGAAATGAATTGAAAAGAAGCAGAAAACTTAATTTCATTATCTGTAGAATGTGTATATATACAAGATAAACTAATCCTAAGTATGGGTTAACAAGCTAACCCTGATTACATAATCTTACTAACACTGATTAACTGAATTAGTTAGTTAACTTAACAGAATGTAACTAACTCTATAATATCTAACATCCCCCCTTAAACTGGGGAGTATATATTCAAAATTCCCAGTTTACCAAATGAAGAAGCAAAAACGGGAGCTGACAATCCTTTTGTAAAGCAATCAGCAAGTTGATTCTTTGATGAAACAAGTAAAAGAACTATCAATCCAGATTGTATTTTAGCCCTTACCACATGACAATCGATCTCTATATGCTTTGTACGCTCATGAAAAGCAGGATTTTGAGCAAGATATATCGCTGATTGATTATCACAGAAAAGTGGTATTGGTAATTTAACAGAAACTTTTAAGTCTGTCAACAGATATTGCAACCATTACAATTCACAAGTAGCTGTTGCAAGTGCCCTGTACTCTGCCTCAGATGAACTTCTGCTGATAGTATTCTGTTTCTTACTCTTCCATGAAACTAAAGCTCCTCCAAGCAATACACAAAAACCTGTGATAGATTTCCTTGTATCCTTGCAAGTGCCCCAACCACTGTCAGAATAAGCTTGCATCCTTAAATCATTATTCGCAGGAAATAATAACCCTTGTCTTATACTCCCTTTCAAATACCTAAGAACCCTATGAGCAGCTGTCATATGAATATCTGCTGGTTTATCTAAAAATTGTGCAAGCTGTTGAACTACAAAACTAAGATCTGGTCTTGTAGTTGTCAAATACTGCAATTTTCCAACCAATTTCCTGTATTCTGTAATGTCTTCTAGAGGTACCCCTGTATCCTTCGATAATCTAGTTTCATGCAATATAGGAGTAGGGCAGGGTTTGCTATCCATGAACTTAGCTTCTTTTAACAAATCAAGAGTATATTTTTTCTGACACAAATTTATTCCTTTACTTGACCTTGCCACCTCTAACCCTAAGAAATACTTGAGCTCTCCAAGATCTTTAATAGTGAATTCTTTATGCAAATAATCTTTGATCTTAGCAATTTCAGACAAATCATTGCAAGCAATCACCACATCATCTACATATACTAAAAGAGCCATGAATATCTCACCAGTTTGTTTAGTGAATAATGTGTGATCTGCATGTGCCTGAGTAAATCCATAAGCTAACAAGGATTCTGTCAATTTGCATTCCACTGTCGACTGGCTTGGCGTAATCCATACAAGGATTTTTGAAGCTTACAGACTTGATTTTTGTTGATTGAATAACCTTCTGGCATTGTCATATAGACTTCTTCATCTAGGTCTCCATGAAGAAAGGCATTGTTTACATCACATTGATGTAAATGCCAATTTTTGGAAGCTGCCACTGTTAGTAAAGTTCTAACAGTAGTCATCTTCGCGACAGGACTAAAGGTATCCATGAAATCTACCCCTTCTTGCTGAGTATAACCCTTAGCAACCAACCTAGCCTTATATCTTTCAACACTTCCATCGGCCTTTCTCTTTACTTTAAAAACCCATTTACATCCTATAGCCTTCTTTCCTGGTGGTAGCTCCATAACACTCCAAGTATTGTTTGTTTCCAATGCTTCAATTTCACTCTGCATAGCTTGTTGCCAGTGTGGATTTTTAGCAGCTTCTTTGTAGGATTTTGGCTCTTTCTCATGATCAATCAAAACAGAGAAGGCTTGATGCGCTGTGGAAAGATTTTCATAGGTAAAAGCTTGTTGTATAGAATGTGGACTAGTCTTTTTGACAGGTTCACATTTAAAATTAGCCAAATGGCTAGGTCTTGTTCTAACTCGAGTACTTCTTCTTAATGTAGGAGCTGGAGGATTTGAAACTGGTTGCGAGATAGGAAGTGTTTGAATATTTGGAAGGATGGGTGAAACAATAGGTTGTGAAGTCTGGTTTGAAGAATCTGGGTTTTCCTCATGAACAATATGAAGAGATTCATTAGGTTGATGATCAAAAGATGAAGCCTGACGTGAAAAATTGTTTAGATTCATATCTGTAGTATTCTGAACTATGGTTTCAGGCTCAGATTCACTTGTTTCAAAGAACTCCACTTCTAAAGGATCAATCGTTCCTAGATTGTCTGAAAAAGAACCAAAAACAGGAAGAACAAGATTGTTTGCAGCCTTTTTATTTTGAGCTTGCAAATTGTTAGTTGTAGAAAAAGGAAAACAGTTTCATAGAAATGAACATCTCGGGAATGAAAAACTTTATGAGACTGTAAATCATATAGTTTATATCCTTCAATTCCTGGAGAAAATCCTAAGAAAACAGATTTAATAGTTCTAGTGTCAAATTTGTGTTGAATATAGCAATGATTTGAAGCATATGCTAAGCAACCAAATACTTTCAAGTTAGCATAATCAGGTGGTTTATGAAACATGATCTCAAAAGGAGAAACATTATCAAGCACAATACTAGGTAATCTGTTAATTAGATAGATAGCATGAAGAACACAATCTCCCCAGAAACTAATAGGTAAACATGCTTGAAATCGTAAAGCTCTTGCAGTATTCAAAATATGTTGATGCTTTCGTTCAATAACAGAGTTTTGCTGAGGTGTATAAACATTAGAGACTTGATGAACAATACCTTTGGTTTGATAAAATAAAGGAACATTGAATTCCTGACCATTATCAGACCTAATGCATTTAACTGAAGCTTGAAACTGAGTCTACACATACTGAACAAAATTCTGCATAATACCTCTTGCCTCAGATTTACTTTTCAATAAGAAAACCCAAGTGAATCTGCTATAGTCATCCACAATAGTTAAAAAGTAAGAATGCCCTTTATAAGTAGGAGCAAAGTTCCCTCCCCAAATATCAATATGTAACAAATCAAAAGGAGATACAGAAAAAGAAGTACTATGAGGAAATGATAACCTTTTTTGCCGAGACATATGGCAAATGTCACAAGGTTCAACTGTATTACAAGAAGGAAATAGCAACTTTAACCTAGGAAGAGGTAAATGACCAAGCCTACTATGCCAGAGCAGACTTTGAGCATCAGAACTAAGACTGTTTGAAACTGAAGAAACCAAAACAGAATTATTAATAGTAACAGAATTATTATCATTTTGAATCTTGTAGAGTCCATTGGAGATTTCAGCAATTCCAATCGTCCTCCACTGAACGATATCCTGGATAACACACATATTAGAAACACTTATGCAACAACAAGCTATTTGTGCAGTTAATTTCCCAACTGATATTAAATTAAAAGTAAGAAGGGACATATAAAACATTATACAAAAATAATGATTTATTAATCCTAACAGTGCCTACATGAGTAATTTAAGCTTTAGCATTATTAGGCAATGTAACATATGCATTAGAAACAGGATAGTAATGAGTAAAAGAATATAGACTACAAGCTATATGATCAGTAGCACCTGTATCTATTACCCATTCATTTGAATTATGATTAGCGTTAGCAAAAACATTTAAAGATATATGAGGATCTATGAGAAAAGAAGAGTTACCAGAAAAATCCATATTAGGAGCAACTGAAGAAGTTGGCATCTGCATAGCATTAACCTGATGTTGTGGCTGAAGAAGCCCCATCAACTGATCATATTGCTCCTTAGTCAGCTGAAAATTACCAATTGATGGCGCAGAAGAAGTAGAAGGCAAAGAAGAAACAGGATTTGGCACCATGGTCTGAACAGAAGGCACTAAATCAGAAGACTCAACACAATTTGCATTAGATCGCTTAAAATTTTGTTTAGAACCAACTGGATACCCATGTTTCTTGTAGCATTTTTCAACAGTATGGCCTTCTTTGCCACAGAAAGTACAAAGAGGACGTTTCTGATTATTGAACTTCTTGACAAACTGCTGAGAAGATTTTACTGCCAAAGCATTAGAATCAGCAACAGACACAGAGGGTAAAATCTTTCTTTCTTGCTGAACCACCAAAGAGAAAACCTTGTTGATTGATGGCAAAGGATCCATCATTAAAATCTGTGACTTAACATGATCATAAGAATCATTTAAACCTTTCAAGAAAATCAACACACGATCAGCTTCATAAAAATCTCGAATCTTGGAACCAAGATCACAAGTACAAGTCGCAGAGCTAACAGGAAGAGGCTTGAGAATTTGTAACTCATCCCAGAGAATCTTCATCTTAGTAAAATACTGTTGAACAGTTAAAGAACCCTGATGAAGATTAAACATTTCCATTTGAAGATCACAAACTCAAAAATGGTTACCTTGAGAAAACCTAGATCGCAGATCTACCCAAATGTCAAGAGTAGACTCAATCCATAGGATGGATTGAGCAATATCAGGAGAAACTGAATGAATAATCCAAGATGTAACCATGTTGTTGCAGCGCTTCCAAGCAGCATAGGTCGACGCTGAAGCTTCAGGAACTAGAATCGTACCATCAACAAACTGCAACTTGTTCTTGGAGCTCAAAGACATGGTCATAGCGCGATGCCACTGATGAAAATTATCTCCAGTAAGAACTGAAGAAACCAATGCCAAGGTAGGAGACTCATTAGCAGGAAGAAAATAAGGTGATGCCGGATTATCTTCCGGTCGAGAAGCAGTCGTCCAAGCAGAAGCCATGAAAGACCCAAATCAATCAAAGAAAGACTAAAAAATAGTCAAGATCTGATCAAAAAATTGATCAAGAAAAACTGAAAGAAAATGCGGAAATTAAAGAAGTTTGAAAGAGAAATCGCTAATCTCTGATACCATGATAGAGAAATGAATTGAAAAGAAGCAGAAAACTTAATTTCATTATCTGTAGAATGTGTATATATACAAGATAAACTAATCCTAAGTATGGGTTAACAAGCTAACCCGGATTACATAATCTTACTAACACTGATTAACTGAATTAGTTAGTTAACTTAACAGAATGTAACTAACTCTATAATATCTAACAAATATGGTCAAGTACAATTAGCTTCATCTGAAAAATAGATTTTCTGTCTTGCAGAAGCTAAACCTTTAAATTATCAAAGCATTCGTTCATCCTTTCTCCATTCTGTTCTGGCAGCCCAATGGGCTCTTAACCATATGCAGTGTGATTTGTGAAGCCTTTCCTCAATAAAATTATAGGACATGAAAGGGAACAATTATGATGCAATTTCTCTATGGGGCATCTGCATTGACGCAGCTACTTGTAACTTAGTACTATACTCCCTCCATTCTTATTTATTTGTCACAAATTAGTTAGTCGACCAACATTTAACTTTGATCATATTTTTTTTTCAAAACAATATAAAGTAGTATAATTTTTTAAAATAATATTTGTAAACCTTACATTATAAACTTTTCAATACATACATT
This sequence comes from Corchorus capsularis, assembly GCA_001974805.1. Lineage (NCBI taxonomy): Eukaryota > Viridiplantae > Streptophyta > Magnoliopsida > Malvales > Malvaceae > Corchorus > Corchorus capsularis. Next base: position 5,004 of record AWWV01009748.1, on the reverse strand, counting down.
TTTTAAATTTTAGGTTTTGATAGGTTTTCATAAATGATATATGGTCTAAGATTAAATTCAGTTGACCTAATTGTGACAAGTAAATAGGGACAGAGGGAGTATTTAACAAACAGACTACTAATAAATTTTGAACATGTTTTTCTTTCTTTATGATATGTTAATCTGTTACCAAGAAAAAAATATATAGACATAAACCACATACTATTTGTGGAGTTAAAATAAACTATAATGGTATTATGTTCTCTTAATTAATCCTCATTAATTTGAGTAATGATCCTATAGACTTGAGTCCGTGAGAGTTACCACACAATCAAGACTAAATCACACATATAATCATATATGACTAAATAGCCCATTTGCCCCCCTGAACTTTGCAAATTTAGGCCAGTTTGCCCCCTGAACTAATAATTGTGCCATATTGCCCCCTAAATTTTCAAAATCACGCCAATGTGCCCCTTGCCGTTAACACCGTTAGTCACGTGCCATCACGTGATCGACGGTTCCGTCAACTTCCCAGTTAACCGCTGACTTGGACTTTTCTAGCTGACGTGGAAATTTTTCATTGGACATGTGGGACCCACAAGAAAAATAAGCCAAAAATAATTAAAATAAACAAAATTATATATTTACTTTTTTTTCAAAGAAAATAACAAATATCTTTCTCTTTTTCTTCCCCTTTGTTGTTTCTTCACAGGATCAATATCTCCTTTTTTTTTGTCGTGATCAAAATCTCCTTTAATTGCAACTATAACATAAAAATTGAGAACATTTAAATGAGTGTCTATCCTTCTAATCAAAATTAAAAAATAAAATTATTAAAAGAATGAATTAAAAAATAATACAGCAATTTGGCGTATTTTCTGGTGTCCAACAAAATACATAAAATGCCATAGTCAACAAAATACAATCGAAGAATTAAAAAAATCTTTCTCTTAAGTGCAGCACCATAATCAACAAAATACAACACAAGATTCAACCCATAGTATTTCCGGCTCTTCATACAATCGAAGATTTCATACAATGAAAATTTTAAGAGATTTAGATTTAGGAAATACCACAGCAAACTGGACAAACAATACCACAGTAAATTTGGAGATGATAAGGCAGAGCACAATTTTCAACTGATCCTGCCCAAGCACAGCCGAGAACCGAATCCAAACGGAATATAGGCTTGAGGGAACTTGCAGGCTTTCGAGACGCCATTGCTGAACCTCTCTGGCTTGAACTCATTTGCATTTGAACCCCAAATCTCAGGGTCCCGATCAATGCAGAGTAGGTATTGGAGTCCACAGGCAAACTCCCTTGGAAATCGTAACTTTTCCTAGTTGGATCTCCTCAACGCTTCCCTCGACACGAATGCGCCGGTGGATATAAACTCAGAGTTTCTTGAATCAAAGACAAGGTCTTGAAAGTTAAGGAGGCATCAAATAGAAGAAAAGGGTGCAATTTTTAAAGAGTCAAAAGTAGGAGGCTAATTATTTTGGAGACCGGCAAGTTAAAGAGAATATGAGATGATGGAGATAAGGAGATGAAGAAGATGGAAGAAGAAGAAATTAATTCTAAATAAAACCCTAGCCCCCTTTTTCGTTTCCAGACTCTAGTTAAAGAAACGGGAATTATACTATGAATATATATATATATAATTATTATATTATTATATTATATATATATATAATTATTATATTATATATTTGATCGAAAAAAAATTATTATATTATATATATAGTATTTAATTAAAAGGATAAATATATATTTCTTTGCAAAATAATAAATATATATTTATGTTTTTTTAATTATTTTGGGTTGGTTTTTCTTATGGGTCCCACATGACCAAAGAAAAAATTCCACGTCAGCCATAAAAGTCCAAGTCAGCAGTTAACTGGGAAGTTGACGGAACCGTTAGTCACGTGATGGCACGTGACTAACGGTGTTAACGGTAAGGGGCACATTGGCGTGATTTTGAAAATTTAAGGGACAATGTGGCACAATTATTAGTTCATGGGGCAAACTGGCCTACATTTGCAAAATTCAGGGGGCAAAAGGCTATTTAGTCAATCATATATTCATTCTAAAATCCTACCATAATCAATGTTTAGAAGTCCATATCTACCCATAAAATAAATAAAAACTTTATTTGGAGCTAAACTTCATGTTAAAATCGATCTTAATTCTTAATGTCCTTAATTGAACAAAATAAAAATTTATTTGATACAAAACTTTATTTTAAACTTCTACCTCAATAAATAAAAAATTTTCGCATTTCAAAGTAAAATTCATTTAAATACTACCTCGATAAACTATAATTCCCTTGAATATATCATTACATGTGTGATTTAGCCTCGATGCGTAGTAATTCCCACAGACCCAAGTCTATAGGATCATCACTTAATTATTTTGGGCTATGTTTTGCAATGTGTGCCGAGGTTATTTGCGTAATTTTATGTGGTTTGGTGGCTTGAATAGCTGACGCATGTAATTTTCTCCCTCCTCTCTCTGTCATGTTCATTCGTCCCGCCTTTCCCTATTTTCGTTTCCTTAAGTTTTAATGGCTTAAGTTGTTATCAGACTGGATTGGTTCCAGATATTTTTCATTTCCATCAATATGAGGCATAGTTCCCGCTGATTCTAGACAATTCTTGCGGTCTCCATTTAATTTTTGTCCACTCACTTTTTTTTCCTTCCCGTTATTTCCCCTTTCCCTTCTTTTAGCTAGAGCGTCTCTTTTTCTTCTGTTGCTCTTTCTTTTTTGTTTTTTTCCCCACTTGCAGGTTCCTTTCATCTTCTTCTTTATTGGTATTTCCTTTACTTAATTTCTTTCCTTGATTTTTGATTCCTTTGTTTTACTTATTTTGATTCTTTTTTCCTTTTTCCTCTGTCTTTGCTTTCTTTCTCTTTCTTCAATGGCAGAATTTCAGACACAAAACGAAAAGAAAGAAATATTCTTCTTTGCTTATAATCCTCTTCCTCTTTTAATCTCTTGGACCCTTTAAATTCCATTAATCTTTCTTGTTTTTCCATTTTGGGTTTTCTATACCCAATTATTTAGGGTTTTTCTTTGGGAAACTTCAAAAAAGGGCGGTATGTACCGAAGATATTTTTCCCTTACTATCATGTGAAACCTTAATTTCTAGTAAGGAAACAACACCTTTTAAAATTTTTAAGAAAGATATTGTAATTAAGTTATTAACCCTATTAATCAACAAAGAGGAAGACAACGATCCTTGGAAGAATTGTAGGAAAAATTGTGTTTTCTATATGTACCGGTTTCTGAGAATAAAGGAAACCTTAAAGGAAGGATGTGAATCAGGTTAGAATTCAATCCATAGAATGAACACCATGCTAAAAAATAAATAAATAAATAATTGGTATTCGTTTTAGAATTCAAAAATGAAGATTGGGGGAAAAATTGAAAATGCTTACCTTTACTACTGAAATTAAATGTTCTGGGCTTTTTTTTCTGGTTTTGTAGCATAAGGAATAATTTGTGAACTAAGAAAAAGAAGAGGAGGAAAATTAAATTAATTACAGTAGTAATAACTAATAACACATGATTATTTGATGAGTTTCCATGAGCAACTCTTTCTCTTTCTTAGATTTATATGTTTTCAACGATTTAATAGATGATTAAATTTGTAAGCTTGAAGGGTTTGTATCAAGTAAACAAAGATGTAATATTTTCTTTCATTGAAGGAAAGTTTTGTTGAGGAGCTGAGAATTTAGGCAAAAGTATGTTGATGCCAATTGATACTTGTAGTCGTTAATGCCAATTCATTTGCATTGAGGTAAAACAACATAGGTTCCAATAGCAGGGAGATGGAAGAAAAACTAAAATAGTGTGTTGATTAATAGGGTTAATAACGTAGTTACAATATCTTTCTTAACAATTTTAAAAGGTGTTGTTTCTTTACTAGAAATTAAGGTTCCACATGGAAGTAAGGGATAAATATTTTCGATTAACTGCCTTTTTTTGAAAATTTCCATTTTTTCTTTTCATTACAAAGTACTGAAATTGGTGTTTTGGGTCATCAATTTGCACGATTTGGATATTAGTTTTGAAATGGGTTTTGAGAGAGAACTGGCCCAAATGAAATAAAAACAAAATGGAACAATAGCAAGGATGACCCAAATTAGAGCTAAGGGCCCGTTTGGCCCAATTTATTTAATAGCTTATGAAATTCAGACGTGCTTTTTAGAATCACCTTTAAGTTGTTTTTTAAATAAAAGTCAGAAGTTCTAAATTGAAGTTCTTTAATAAGCTTATAAGTCAAGCCAAACATGCCTTAAAGGGCATGGACCCAAAGCCCAAGCCCAAAAGCTTAAGTTTTCTAAACTAGGAAAAGAATAAATCGGCCGAGAAAGAAAAATGAATCAAGTAATGTGGTCTTGGCTTAAATAGACTAGGACTAGGAAATGCATTTAAAGGGAGAGGAAAAAGAATAGCTCAACTAAAATAAAAAGGGGTCTAAATAAAAAGAAAGGAAATATATTTGGATGGTCTTGTAGCAATACTAAAAAAAATGTTGAGGAGCGGATGGAAATAAACGGAAAGGCTATCAAAGGAAATTAAAGTGAAGGATTATTAAGGGATAATAAATTTAGGGGATTACTAAATATCGCCCCCTTTTACTAGGTACCGCCCCCCTGCCCCCCCCCCCGAACTATTTTCCCCTTTCCTTCAAACTTCAAAATTTTCAATTCTCTCAAATCTCTCAACCTTCAAACTTTCAAATCTTAATCATTCAAACAAAACAACATCAAAATTCATGGAGTAGCGACATCCGGGATGGGTAAAAGAATTTTCGTATTGAAATTATGTTTTTTTTTAGAAAAAAAAAAGTAAAAAAAACAAATATGTATTTATTATTAATCAAATATTAAAGTCCTCTTGCTAATATTAATATATCCATACCCATTTAAACTAAATAAATTGTCCAATCCTTATTAAAGGACAAAAGAAAATTAAAAGAATTTAAAAAAAACGTTTAAAGAAGAAGAAAAAAAAAA
>AWWV01009747.1:0-45753 GCA_001974805.1 Corchorus capsularis | reverse complement strand
TAAAAGATTTTTCTTTAATTTTCTTGTGTCCTTTAATAAGTATTTGACAATTCATTTAATTTAAATGGGTATGGATATGTCAATATTAGCAAGAGATCTTTAATATTTGATTAATGATAAATAGATATTTGTTTTTTTACCTTTTTTTAAAAAAAAACATACTTTCAATCCGAAAAATCTTTGTTCATGCGTTTTGATGTTGTTTTACTTGAATGATTTTGAATGATTAAGTTTTGAAAGTTTGAAGGTTGAGAGAATTTGAGAGAATTGAAAGGTTTGAAGTTTGATGAAAAATATAGCAAATGACAAAATAATCCAAGAGGGGGGCGGTATTTAGTAATTCACTAAATTTAAAAACTAAAGAACTGTAAATCGAGTTTGTTGAAACTCGAAAACAAATAAGGTATAATACTAGAATAAAAATCCTCTGCCCCCATTTTTGGTGCTCCCATTGTGCCCTAACCATCAAATAATGACACGTGTCCTTTTTCAGTTTTTAATGTTATTCCTTGTTTGTCTAGTTAAATTAAATTTTATATTTTCATTCTAAAACCGTACGAGAGAATGTATTAAAATTTAGGACTAACCCTTATATATAATTATTTGTTGTTAATTTGGGGCTAAACCTGGTTTTAATTGGGATTTTTACTATTGGTTAAAACTCAAAAATAAATAAGGTGTAATACTAAGGACACGTGGCGTAATTTGGTGGTTGGGACACAATGGGACACCAAAAATAGGGACAGAGGATTTTGATCCATAATACTAGGGACACGTGGCGTAATTTAATCGTTGAGGCACAATGGGACACCAAAAATGGGGCATAGGATTTTGATGAGTTTTTTACCAAATTATAGTAGTTTAAAAACTTATTTTCCAATTTATGATAGATTTAAACTTATTTCCCAAACTATATCAATTCTTACCAACTAGACCTACATGTCATCATATTTTTTTCTTTTTTAAATAAAAAAATATATAATAAAACAAAGTTAACCCAAAACACACACTGTTAATGTATGTTATTTCACATAAACTGTTTTGGTTCTGATTTGGGGACTTTTAATTTAGCTCTCCTCTCTGCTCTTTACTGCTGTTAGAAAAATTGCAGAAGGGCTCTCTTCGCCTTTACACCTGGCTTTGCAACCATGATTGTTCCATGGCTTTGCAACCATGATTGTTCCATAGAAGAAGTCTATAAATACCTAGGAGGTTGCTATGCCAAAAAGGATTTCAATCTTGCAAAGGAGAATTCGATGGCCAAAAGCCAAAGATTAATTAAAAATATTATTGTTATCTTTCATCATCCCCTCCTTACAGTGCTTTGTCTTGTTTTACTTTTACCAGTCATTGATCAAAGCCAAATGGGTTCCGATGGTCAACACACGAGAAAAAACACAAATCTCATTTGGAAAAAAAGTTCTTTTCAAACTGAGTTAGGTCAAAGTGGGGATTTTTTTTCTTTCAAACAATTGTTGTCAATTAACATTTTTTTTGGCAGTGCCATCAATTAACATTAGACAGGCAACGTTTGCCTCTTTCTTTATTTTTTTTATTTATTTAGATAAGAAAAAAAATAAAAATATGACATGTATGCCAAAGTAGCAAAAATTGTTATAGTTTGGGAAATAAGTTTAAATCTATTATATTTTATGAAATAAGTTTCTAAACTGTTATAGTTTAGTAAAAAACTCTAAAAAACTCTGTTTGCAGTAAAATAGGAACATGGAGGACACGTGAGCGCAGTATGTTCCAAACACATGGATTGTTTCAACAGAAACAGTTGGAAGTCGAAGTATATATAATACATTTCAGATTATTTTTACAAGGAATTTCTTACTATGTACTCTCTTTAAAACCAGAGTTTGCTAACTAGAAAAAGTGAAAAACAAAATACAAAATCACCGGCCTTATCTCTTGATTGTTATACATACCCTCATCTTTGCTTTTAAATGGCTGATATTGATGATTTGATCACTAATATCTTAAATGTCCTATTACCTCCACTTATAATCATTACTCTCCTTTTTGTTTATCCACTATATCTTATTTATGAGTTGTTTTACTTGATAAAAAGGCTTATAAGCAGTGAAAATGTAGCTGGAAAAGTAGTACTTGTCACCGGGGCAGCTTCAGGAATCGGAGAGGTTTGATAATTATTAACTTTTCTACTGCCTTAATTAACCTCAAATCGGAGAGGTTTGACAATTCTGACCATGTTTTTCATTTCATTTTTGAAGCAAATTTCTTACGAATATGCAAGAAGAAGAGCTCGTTTGGTCCTAGTTGACATAAGAGGGGATCGTCTTGGGAGAGTTGTTAGGAATGTCAAGAATCTAGGCTCTCCAGACGTTATTGCAATCGCTGCGGATGTTTCCAAGGTGGAAGATTGTAAGAGATTTGTTGACGAAACAATTAAGCATTTTGGTCAATGTGAGTTGGATTACAAATTGGATATCTTACTTAAAACTCTGTTTCGCCCTGGTTAAGTTTTTGGTTAATTACAAATTGAAATAATGGAACAGTGGATCACTTGGTCAATAATGCGGGGATTGCAAGAATAAAACTATTCGAGGAAGATGAAAGTGTCTCCGAATTCCCTCGTGTTATGGTAATAATTTTTGCTTGTAGTTTTTGAATTCCACAAGCAGGTTCAAAGGTTGAGAAGTTCCTCATTTCAGAATTAATTGCACTCTGCTAAACTCCACTGACAGTGTATTGAATAATTTTCCATAAATTTTATATATACAAAGACACATGGATAAGTTGATCATTCTCTCTTGGTGAAAGAGATGATGCATGAATTGGAGTAAATGATTTGCAGGATGTAAATTTCTGGGGAACGGTTTATGGAACACATTTCGCAATTCCGCACCTAAGGAAAAGCTATGGGAAGATTATCGTTATAGCTTCTGGACTTGGAAAGGTTCCTTTTCCACAGACGTCTTTCTATAACGTAAGGAAGATATATACAAAATTACAAATTCATTTAATTGTCAATTTTCAGTAATTAATTTGACAGCTGATGATAAACTAATATTCTGATTATTATATTCTAATGCTTCAGTCAAGCAAGGCAGCATTGATAAGTTTCTACGAGACATTGAGATGTGAGATTGGCTGGGGCATCGGCATAACGATTGTAACTCCGGGACTGATCAACTCGGAACTCACACAAACTGTGGCTGCAAAGGTAAATTTTTTGTATCTTTGGCGAATTTCTAACTTGAAATTTGTTTCAACGTGTTCCTCTTTTCGATAGAATTTGACATTTGTGGTTAATTAGGCTGCGATTGGGTTCCTGGATTTCGTTCCAATGGCGTCATCTGAGAGATGTGGTAAGGCAATCGTGAGGAGTGCATGTCGCGGGGATAAGTACTTAACGGAGCCATCTTGGATTAAATCATTATATCTTTTGAAAATGTTGTGTCCTGAGCTCATTGAGTATACCAACCACATTGCGTTGATGAAAAATTTGAAGAAAACTGGCAACCAATAATTGTTGAACTGAGCAATAATATTCAACCACTTTACCTAAAACTGTTTGATGCTATGTAAGGCTGCCATGCCATAGTCTAGCACTTAATTTCGACCTATTGGAAGGAAATTTCAAAATATAATAAAGCTTGATTAATATGTACTTAGCAACAGCTTGATTTTGGTGTGGTTTATTGTCGCTTTAAATGTGAACCGATGTAGTTGCTGGTGAGTACACTAGTCCTTCCCCTGCATTTCCTCTAGAATGAATAAATATCAATGAAGTTGACAAAATACGCAAAAAGAAGTAGTATATATAGTACCAAAAATAGAATGATTTTTTTTTTTTGAATGATTAATCAATGTGTTTTGGAGGGGTTATTTAAAACTTAAAATTAAATGTCCTCCCCTCCCATGCTTGTCCTCATTTGTTATTTTACCAAAATTTAATCCATAGATACCAAAAACAGAGTTGGTTTACATGCATAATTTAGTTCATGATTTGATTACCGATCAAAAATAGGCAAAAGCCATACCAACAGCGTGTAGGCTATATTGATCTGTTACAAAGGAGATTTGACTAATTAAACATTGCAAAACCCCAGAACCCACTGCCCATAATTAAAGCTATGATGATAAGTTCAAACTATTCAGCATTCAGATGCAATATATCTCAGGCCTACTACTACTAGTCTGCATGTGATGGCTTTCAACAATTTTGGATATCTGTCTTCAATTATATATAGGTTCTATCATTTCTCTCAATTCCTTAAAATGATTAGAAAACAAAGCCTTTTAATTTTGCCTTTCAGCTGACTTTTAAACCCAATAAAACCCACCACGAGATTCCTCCATTTTTTTCATAAAGGGCATGCTTTATATTCAGACGGAACTATGGATCAGACGAGATATATAGGGTAGGGTTTTTTTTTTTTTTTTTTTTTTTGAAGAGATATAGCCATATAGTGTAGGGTTGAATTATAAGAACTTCGGAAAGAAATAAATTATCTGCTTGTATTATATATGAACTTATACGGATAAAAATAATTAATTCGGCTTCTCAACAATAGTATAACCGCAAAGCTCCTGTTTTAGTGGCATAATGTAAGTAGATTCGTAGTGACTTTAATGGGTTGAGTAGCTAAAAGGTCATGTAATCCGTGCGTTCACTATTACATTACGTACAAGCTCTGTAATATAAACAATAATCTAAATCAATTATAAATCAATAATGTTCTAATTAGATACCCAAGCCATTTTGCGGTTGGTAAACTTCTTGGTGAAGCTCAACAAGGATGATTGGGTCAAGACCCTTTCTGATCATCCAATTAGGACGGACCTTTTTAAGGTTGTCAAATTCTGTCAAAGATGATCAAGGAGCAAATTAAGAAGAGATTGTTCCGATACTTAAATCAGTATAGATCCGAAGGAAACAATAAGAGTATATAGAGTTTTAGTGCAACGTGATTTGAACCACTCGAACAATATTAACTTGTAAATATATCAAAGAAGATTCATATATCAATGACATCTCTACATTTGTGCAAGTGTGTAATTTACTTTAGGCCTCCAAAGTTCATGACCCGCAGGGCAGGACTTCAAATCCTTGCCCTCTCTTCTCCCTTAATTGTAATGTTTCCGATGTACTAAAAAAAGAATAGTTTACTTTAGGTCAGTTTAGTTTACTTGGGCCTATGTTTAATGGTTTTCCAGTTATACTCAACCCTACCATTATTACTATTTGTCTAATTAATTATAGTTGTAATTATTACTAACATCCATATTTTTTTCTTTTTAAAAAAAGAAAAGAAAGAACGTCCCATGTTATTAGTATATTTATATATCTTCAATTAGTTTATCTCTACCATTCTTGTTATGGTGGACATACGCCATGGAAATGAACAATTTATTGAACATTTTCCTTCCCCCTCTAACTATAATTTCACTTGTCTTCATCTTACCCCCATTTCTAGTTTTCAAGCTTCTTTGGTCCATTTGGAGGTCTGTTTTCAAGGAAAACGTAGCTGGTAAAGTAGTGCTAATCACGGGAGCAATATCTTCAGGCATTGGCGAGGTAATTCATTTCTACATTTCTTTTACCTCCTAGAGGTTATAGGCTATCAGATTGATACTCATATATTTAATTATGGGTTGACGAATTTTGCAGCATCTTGCTTATGAATATGGTAAAAGGGGAGCTCGTCTGGCCCTGGTAGCCAGAAGAACAGATCGTCTGCAAAAAGTGGCTGGCAGAGCCCGAGAATTGGGTTCCCCTGATGTAATTGTGATCACTGCAGATGTTTCTAAACTCCAAGATTCCAAGCGATTTGTTGACCAAACAGTGAACCACTTTGGGCAGTGTATAAATAAGCAACAATAACTCTCCCTTTAGTTTAATGCTATATGTTGACAACATTGATTTTTGGTGCAATTAGACCTAATTTTGTATTAACTGATGAAATAGGTTCGATTAATTAATTTTCTATATATTCGACATGCAGTGGACCATCTGGTGAACAATGCTGGGATTTTTAACTCGCAGACATTTGAAGGAATCAGAGATATATCTAAATTTGTCACTTTTATGGTACCCCTATGTCACTGCACTGCTTACATTTTCCACATCAAGAAGTTTGATTGAATGTATAGTTCAAAAGTAGTTAATTTCCAGTTTCTGTAATCTAATAGTATTTCATTTCATTTTGGAGGACACAAACTTTTGGGGTTCAGTGTACGGAACCCATTTTGCACTTGCACACCTAAGAAAAAGCAAAGGGAAGATTGTGGTCATGTCTTCAGCTGCCGGATGGCTCTGCCCTCCAAGAGCTACCATCTACACTGTAAACAAGTTGCTTCTGTATTAGTATATAATTTTATACATTCTGAAGCTGCAAATTCCCATTTTCAGTTATTGTTAGTATAATTAATTAACTTGTCACATTTTAAAAATTAAAATGGGTAATATAAACTCAGGCAAGCAAGGCAGCTCAAATAGGCTTATTTGAGTCATTGAGAGTTGAATTGGGTCCAGAAATTGGAGTAACAATTGTCACTCCTGGTTTTGTTGAGTCAGAAATGACCCAACCCAAGCCCTTCAAACTCAAGCAGCAAAGGTATTTCTATATATATTTCAATTCTGTTAAAAGTGAGTAAATTAAGGAACTGATGGTTTTTGCTAGCATATATGTAGTTTCTAATTTGGCATTGAATCAGGGCAAACTCCGGTTCCTGAAAGATGAGGCAACAGATGTGTGTGCCAAGGCAATTGTTGAAAGCACATGCCGGGGAGATATGTACCTGACAGAGCCATTGTGGGTGAACTCATTGTTTCTGCTCAAGTTACTTTGTCCTCAACTTTTGGACTGGGTTTCCTACTGGCTCACTATCCACAACGAAGAAAGGGTTTTGGATTAAATTAGGTAGAGAAATCCCAATTCGGAAGTTTAATTATATACTCCAGCTAGCTTCATGTTTGTAGCCCACACTTTAAATTAAAGCATTTTTCGACCCTTTCTCCTTCCAGTTCTCGCAGCCCAATGGGTTATTAACAATATGCACTATTGCACTGTGATTGCAATGACACAACCACTCAACTGGACATATATTTCTTTATACTCCTCCGTTCCTTTTTAATTGTCCATTTTTTATCAAATAACTTCAACTTTGAGAATTAATTAAAAGAAAAATACGTAGAACTAAAATTTCAAAAAATATAAATTGAAAAACTTGTCTTCTAAAATTTATGAGTATTATTATAAAATTTTATTTTGATTTATATATTTTTTTAAAAGATGCTCAAAATTAACGTTATTTGATTAAAGAAGGAAAATTAAAAAGAATAAGAGGGAGTAATATATATACGGATGATCCAAGATGACCTTATAAAAAACCTTGCCTCACGAGTTATGCGTGCCGACACTGACACATGGATCATGGCACACGGATATTTTTGGTGAATTGTACGGTGCTCAGTCATGTGCCAGTAAAAAGCTGCCAAACGCGTCCATAATTATTTATCCAATATAAATGCCAATATATGGGGCATGGGCCGTGCTCTAAACATAGGAGTACTATACAGTCTATACTGATTTACTTAGTAGTTGTAGCATTTATTTGGCGGTTTGATAGTAAATGCTGGCGATAAAGTCAATACAAAAATTTTGTAATGCGACCAGCGACGTAAACTGACCAAAAATATCTATGTTGTCAGTTTGTGACCATATTCTTGCTTCTTCTTTTTTTTGGCAAACACCATATTCTTGCTTAAATAAGAAAATTATTAAATTATTATATTCCACCACGGAATCACCACTAAAATTATAACACGACAAATCAATTTATAAAATTTAAACATAATTTTAATTCAAGATTTAGCCCTTATATATAAAATAAAAAAAATATGTAAAGAGTAAGTCTCTTAAATTAAAATATTATTGCAAAAATTATTAAGTGTTATTTTCATTAAAAAAATTATTAGGTGGTGTTGACCCATCATATATATAACTATAAACCTTGCTAGAACATCTCATTACTAACATTTGAAAAAGCTGCTTTCAAGGTCCGTCGCGATCAGAGCATTGAAAGAAGAACAATGTAACCCGTTCCTATCTCACCAAAAAGCTGACTAACCATTAATGATAACCGAGAAATTTCCTAAAATTATATTCAAATGATATTATAATTTGGTAACTTACCTTTTTAGCTATAGTTTATTTAATATAAAAAGTGGTAAGAAAAAATTCTAATTGTTTTACACAAAGACAGAGAAGGGTATAGTTGTCATAAAAATTTAAAGAACATCTTTAATTAAGCAATTAAGTGGGACTCTTACTCTTTTTTACAAAATTCATAGCAAAAGTAGCCTAATTATTAGGCTATAAATGAAGCTTAATAGGTGCGGGGTGCACCCCTAAGCTTCTTCCATGGTTTTTGTAACGACCCGGACCTTGAACCGTCCTTGTCACTGATCAATGGTTCGACTGGTCTGACCAATTAGACCGGTTAACTGATTCGATCACAGCTTTTTATAGTATGTTTTGGTATGCCACATATCTTAGCAGCAAACATTTCGTGAACTCAAAGCAAGGCCATCGCTATCACTAGGGCTATCCAGAACCGAGCCGAACCGAGTAATCCGACAATTTTTTCAGTTTTTTGTGGATCGAGTCGGTTCTGGCCGTTTATCGATGCAAACCGAATACATTGTCGGTGTTTCGGTCAAGGATCAGTTCCCATTATGGAGAATCGAACCGAACCGGACCGAGAAGCCGAATAGATTTTGAATAAAAAAAATTTTATATATTATATATATAATAATTAATAACTATATATATTTTCACTTTTTCAGTTGTTATATATATATTTATTATTTAATATATACTAAAATTTTTACCTAAGTATAAATATAAGTCTGTCAGCAGAAATAATAATTTTCTCTCATTTGTTCAATTATTCTCTCTCTTCAACCCCGATATCTCTCCTTCTCTTCTTCTCCATTTTCTTCTCTCCCCACCGTCACCGTCTCTGATCCGGTGATCTCTGCCTCAGACGAGCTTCCCGACAGACATTTCGAGGTCGGTGACTCGTCCGACGACCCTCTCTTTCCTTTTCCCCTAATTTAGTATTAGGTTTTGTAAAATCCCCAAATCCAAAATCACAAACCCTAGTTCAAATTTGTCTGAAATTTTTTCAAATTTCTTGTTGGAAAGTGACAATCCTCAGTCATCATCATCTTTCACCGAACCAATTCCTTGTTTGGTGCCTAATTTCAGAAATCCCAATCCCAAATGGAGAATACAACCGAAAATGAAGGTAAATTTGTTTAAGTTCTTAGTTCTTTCTTTACTTGTGTTCAATGTTATTGTTAACTGTTAAGTGTTGTTGTTGTTTTGTTGTTAAACTGTGTTATTTTGAGTTAACAAAACTCCATACTCCATCGTTATTGGGACTTCTGTTCTTGAAACAACATCGGTTGAACATTAATCACCAACATCTTTAATCTCTTTCTCTTTCACTTTGTCTAAGGATGAGGAAAAATTTGTATGGATACTAGTAGTGGTATGAAACTCATGCTGATTGATTAATGTCGTTTTACTGTTTTAGTCTTTCATTTTTAGTCCTTCTGTTTGAAGTTGGATTCTTTGTCCAAACTCAAATATATATGCTTACAGTTGATAATAATATGACATTTTGACATTTTTAGTCTTTCCGTTTCAAGGTTTATTCCTACTGTTCTCCACTGCTGCCTGCTTGATTTCTTAGATGTTGACCTTTTGTTTAACCTTAAACAATTAACTGCTATCTTGCCATTTATAGAGTAAATGTTTTTGGTTGATGTATGTTGATCTGCTATTTCTTTTATGGTGGCACAAACTCTGCATTTTTGCATCTGCTGCATCAACTTTAAAACCAAATTTCCTAGAAACTTTGATAAACCATGTTGGGCTGAAAACACTTGTACAATTGATAATATATTAATCAGTTGAAACTTGAAATGAGCTTTTTGCTTTTCTTTTATGATGTTATTGTTAATGTGAGAAGAAAATGGAAAGTCATGATTGATCACTTTCTTGCAACATGGAAATTGGAAAGTCATGATTGATTTGTGGAACCATAATGCTTCTTGTACCTAGACAGGAAAGGTTCAGAACATTAACAACCTCATACTATAGAGTTGCTCAGGGGATAGTTCTGTTCTCTTTCTTGGATAATTATGTTCTGTTTATAATTTTTTTCTGTTATAATTAATAATTATGTTCTATTATAATTCTGTTTTAATTATGTTATAATTTTGTTCTAATTATGTTATAATTCTGTTTTCTTTTGTTGTTTTGTAGGAAGTGAGAAGTCATCCTCCAATGAAGGGTTAGAACCAGCTGCTGCCCCGTCCCTTGATCTTCAGAATGAAGCTGCATCGAACAAGCCGAAAAAGGGGAAATCAAAGGATCGTCCGGCTGCAAAAAGACCAAAACAATGGTCACACGTATGGCAGCATTTTATTAAGTATATGGATCCTGTTAGTAATGAACAACAGGGTAGATGTAACTATTGTGGGAAGGATTATGCTGCTGACCCTGTTAGTAATAGGACTAGTACAATGATAAAGCATTTACTTAAGTGTCCTAAGATGCCTAAAGGAGCTAATGTCAATTTTTCACAAACTGAAGTGACCTTTAAAGTTGGGGAAGATGGATCAGGGGCTGTTGGAGCTTGGAAGTTCAGTCAAGAAGGTATTCGGGATACCATTGTAGATATGGTAATTACCGAAGAGGTCCCATTTAACTTTGTAGGATCAAAGGGGTTTAGGAAAGTACTAGCTGCTGCTTGTCCACGGTTTGTTATGCCTTCTAGACAAACTGTGGGTAGGCATGCTGTGAAGAGGTATGAGGAGGAGAAGGTTAAGCTTAAACAGATTTTTGCTTCTTGTACTAGTAGGGTTTGTTTCACCACCGACACATGGTCTAGTATTCAAAGAAATAACTACATGTGTGTGACAACCCACTATGTGGATAATGGGTGGGTTTTGAGGAAGAAAATAATTAATTTTTATCCCATTACTAGTCACAAGGGTGAAGATATGGGTCGGGATTTAGAGAATTGTTTCAAGGATTGGGGATTGGATAGGATGTTAACCATTACGGTGGACAATGCACAGGCTAATGACAAAGCTATTACATATTTGATGAGAAAGTTAGGGCAATCAAGGAATGGTTTATTGGGTGGGAAATATCTACATATGAGGTGTGTAGCCGACATTATAAATTTGATTGTCACTGATGGGTTTAAGGAAATGGAGGGTTCAATTGGTAGAATAGGGGAGTCTGTTAAGTACATTAGGAACTCCAATGCTAGGCTTGCAAAGTTCATGGCATTGACTAAGAAAAAAGACATTAATCTGAAGCTTGACTTGTGTGGTGATGTGTGCACTAGGTGGAATTCCACCTACTTAATGTTGGAGCGTGCTATCGTGTTTGAGAAGGTATTTCAACAATATGATTATGAAGATAGCAAGTTCAGAGATGACCTAGAAGACAATGGTGGAGTGCCTAGCGCTAAAAGATTGGGAGAAAGCTAAGAAGTTGTGCAAGGTCTTCAAGAAGTTCTACAACATCACTAACAGTTTCGGGTAAGTCTCTTGTGACAATTAATTTCATTTCTTTAAGACATTTTAACTCCTATATTTTGCATCTTAATAATTTCTTCTCTTTTGACATTAGGTACATCTTATGTCACTTCCAACACTATGTTGCAAGATATATGCTCTATCATGAGCAACTTGAGGGAATTGAAGAAGCATCCAAGTGTAGATGTAAGTGGCATGGCAATGAGAATGAGGACAAAGTTTGACAAGTATTGGGGTAGCTATGACAAGATCAACATGCTTGTCTACATTTATGCTATCATGGACCCAAAGAAGAAGTTGAACTTTGTGGAGTTTTGTGTCAAAAAGATGTACCACGGTGAACCTGCACAAGTCACGGCCATGGTTGCCAAAATCAAAGAAGCACTTGTTGAGGTTTTTGAGGAGTATAGAAGGGTTTTGCAGCCGGGCATTACTCCTCAAAATCAAGTTGTGAATGAAGCTACTACAACCTCTAATGTTGCTAGTAGTGATGGAATGGGGCTTGATGATGATGATTATGATGTCATGAATGAGTTTAGGGTGTTTAAAATAGAAAGTGTGAAGGAAGAGAATCTCACCGAATTGGACAAATATTTGAATGAGGACACTGAAGAGGAAGTGATATATTGGGTTGGTGGAAGGTTAATAGGCATAGATTCCCCGTCCTTTCTTCATTTGCTAGAGATTGCTTGGCGATTCCCGTCTCCACTGTGGCATCCGAATCTTCCTTCAACACAGGTGGTAGGGTTCTCGATTTAAAAAGGAGTTGCTTGAACGCAACCGTTGTCCAAGCTTTGATTTGTTGTCAAGATTGGCAACGTGGAGCTCAACAAGATCAAAGCAAGGCCGATGATGAAGATGACGAATGCTTTGATGAAATTGTCATAGGTAATATTTAATTATTTATATTTACAAAGAATAGTTTTTAATTGTTTAGACTTTATATCCTTTAATCTACAAAGTTACTAACATTAATGTTCTTCAATTGCTTAGAATCATCCAAGAGGTCATTGGACCCCTTCATTGATGCACCTTGAAACTTGCTAACTTTGTTTCTTAGCTTGAGGTAATAATACTACTTGAGTCTTAAGTGCAGTTTTTTATTTCTGTTTTTGACTTCCTGTTTTTTAGTTCCTGTTTTAGTGTTTTTTAGTTCCTGTTTTGGGTTCATGTTTTTGAGCAAATTGTTTTACTGTTTTTGAGTTGCTGTTTTTTATTTCTGTTTTTTATTTCTATTTTTGACTTCCTGTTTTTTAGTTCCTGTTTTAGTGTTTTTTAGTTCCTGTTTTTAGGTTCCTGTTTTTGAGCAAATTGGTTAACTGTTTTTGAGTTGATGGCTGTTTTCTTCTAGGTTTGTTGTGCCTGTGATGTGAACTATGAAGTTTGAAGTCTTATTTAATAGTGTTGCTGGCTGCTGCTCAGTTTCTGCCTATTGCCTTAGTCACTTTTGGAGTTTTGGTTTATATATTGTGTTCAATATTCAATGTATAGAATAGAACACGAACACTGAACACTCATTCATTTTGCTACTACTTAGGTAGTAGAGATGTTGCCTACATGTAAGTTTTGAGATTGTAGGTCATTTTGTAAGTATTTTGTGCCGCACAATACATAGCCTTAGCCCTTAGATCAGCTTAGTATGATATAGATTTTAGAAATCTAAAAATGGCTAACCGGAATTGTATAGAACATTAGGCTGCTTCTTTTTGTAAATGACAAACTAATATTGATGAATCTTTACATTTTACAAGCATTTCAAAAGAAAAATGCTTAACTGCATGTTTAGTTAAATTTTTGTCTGCAGGTTATTTTCTACAGGATCTACTTTAAAAGTTGACACAAAATTCTTCTACAGGTGGAACCGACCCGCCCGAGAACCCAACGGAACCGACCTAGTCGGTTCCATATCGGTGCCAAACTATCTTGGGTCGATCTTCGGTCCTAAAAATCATTCCTCGGAACCGATCCGAAATACCCGAAACCAAACGATGGACAAGCTTGGCTAGCACGCAACAATTGAGAGCCCACAATTTGAATGCCAATGGCTTTTCTATCATAATCCATAGCTATTACCAAAAAAAACAGCATGTTTTTTCCAATCTCTCAACTCTCACCCATGTTTCATGCCCAAACCCATTTTCCTCCACACAAGAAACCCCACTTTCACTCTTTGGGCTTTGCTTCTCATTGTTGTTGTTATTACTATTACTATAATAATAATCATAGAGATTCTGGTGGACAAAAAACAACATCAACCCCACTAGAAACAAAATTCAGCTTAAGAAAAATCACCATGGAAATTAGATATTGGGTAGGTGGAAAGATCCTCAGAAGGGAAAACTGACCTGGGTTTTGTCGCAACATGCGGGTCCGGGGTCCGAACCCTGCCGCTAACGACTTGAGAGAAGAGAGTCGCCACTAATCAAATTCTAGGTGTGATTAGTCACCTGATTGACCTAGCTAGCTTAATGTGGTCCAAGGCTTGACGAGGGACCCACTAAACCTATAGGTCCGGTCTTTGCAACCTAATTCTAAGTTCGGAAGTCAATTACGCTTGGGGAAGGATTAGCACCCCCAAACGCCCGTCAAGTGACGGTAACTCAAATCTAATCAAGATCTAATATGGGTCTGAAATAAAATATTGCTTTTACCCTTTAATCCTATATTTTATGCCTTTTTGTGTTTAAGGATAATTGAACCTTTTATTACTCTTTGAAAACGAATATTAAAATCAAATTTGAACTTGTGCAATTGAGGGAAACAAAAGTGAACTTGCCTTTCGTCCAGAAAGGGCATTTTAAGAAAAAGCGAGCAAAACTAACGCCTTCCGTCCGGGAAGGGCGTTTTAGGAAAAAGCAAGTAAAAGTCAGTGCCTTCCGTCAGGGAAGGGCACTTTGGGGAAAAGTGGGTAAAAATAAGTGTCTTCCATCCGGGAAGGGCATTTTTGGAAAATAGCAAGTAAGATAAGTGCCTTCCGTCCAAGAAGGGCATTTTGGGAAAAAAGGTAAAGGTTAGTGCCTTCCATCCGGTAAGGGCATTTTGGGAAAAACAGGTAGTAATCAGTGCCTTCCGTCCGGGAAGGGCGTTTTGGGAAAAACAGGTAGTAATCAATGCCTTCCGTCCGGGAAGGGCGTTTTGGGAAATAGCAAGTAAAGATAAACGGCTTCCGTCCAGGAAGGGCGTTTTGGGGAGATAGCAAGCAAAAATAAATGGCTTCCGTCTGGGAAGGGCGCTTTGGGAAATAGCAAGCGAAAATAAATGGCTTCCGTCTGGGAAGGGCGTTTTGGGGAGATAGCTAGCGAAAATAAATGGCTTCCGTCTGGGAAGGGCGCTTTGGGAAATAGCAAGCGAAAATAAATGGCTTCCGTCTGAGAAGGGCGCTTTGGGAAATAGCAAGTAAAATAAGTGGCTTCCGTCTGTGAAGGGCGCTTTGGGAAATAGAAAGTAAAAATAAATGGCTTCCGTCTGGGAAGGGCGCTTTGGGAAATAGCAAGTAAAGATGAATGGCTTCCGTCTGGGAAGGGCGCTTTGGGGAAAGGTAAGTAAAGATGAATGGCTTCCGTCTGGGAAGGGCATTTTAGGAAAAAGCAAATAAAAGAAGTGCCTTCCGTCCAGGAAGGGCGTTTAGGGAAAAAGCAAATAAAAATTGAGTGCCTTCCGTCCGGGAAGGGCGCTTTGGGAAAAAGTAGGTAAAGACTGAAAATTAAGAGAATCAACATTTTGTACCCGAGTAATTAATCGGTAAACGGAAGTTTACTTGAAATTGACCCGGAGACCAATCTCGGAGCAAGGACCAAGAATTCTTACCCGAGTACATTTACTTGGAACTCACCCGTCATCGTAAAAGACGATCGTTTACTGATCCCAATTAAACTACTTGCATGAATGACAATTAAAGGATGCATGGCAATATATATATCATAAAAATTAAATATGCATGAGAATGGGTGATTAAATCTAATTCTCTAAGAATCTAAATTAATTAATTATGAAAATTACTAGTCACCATTTTTATCCAAGCTAAATTAAATTACTAAATTCATTCTAGTTTTAATCTTATCAAAACCCAAATTAGCATGAAAACTAAACTCAAAGCAAATCAGGCCTAAACCCAAATTCATTAGGAAAAATTAAAAGCCTAATTGTTTAAAAGAAATTAAAAACCCAAATTAAATAAAAAAATTTGAAGGTTCAAGGTTACCCAACAATTGGAATGGGCCGGACGGACTTAGGTCGGGTCGAATGCGGGTTGAGCTCAGTCCGGGTCAGATTTAGGGTTTGCTATAAAACCCATCCCTTCTCCCCTCTATAAAGCTTTTCTTCCTCCCTTTGTTGAGCGCCACTACTACCAATCGGGTTCGTCACCGGACCACCACACCGGAGCTCAGTCCACCCTCAGTTGAGCCTCGAACTCTCCAGAAATGGTCTCCGTCGCCTCCTGAGCTCGAATCCAAGCCCTAACTCACCGAAACCAGCCTCCATATCCATCAATCAAGCATCATCCGAAGCCTTGAAGTAGTTTTCTGATCTGGCAATCCCACCGTCGGTTCAACCCCAAATTACATTATGTTATTCTCCTACTCCTCGCCACTGAAAGCCCTCAAACCGCTCTTGATTTGGAAGCCTCAATCGCCAAAAACACAGGTCCGACTAAACTTGATTCGGAAGACCCTTTTTAAAACGAACCCCCAACCCTTTTTTTTCTTTTGAGCGCTTCTCTTCTTCTTCCTCAATAATTTTCTCTATTCACTGTATTGAACCGAAGCAAGCTACTCCGACCACCATCTCGGCCGCCTTCCTTCATCGAGTTTAAGTCACCAAAAGAAACTCGTACAGAGCTCTGATTTTCCTATTCTTCCGTTGTTTAAACCGAAAAACTGAAGAACCCTAACCTAGAGCTATAACCCGATCCTAAACTTTGAGATTCTGGTATCTCCCTTCGCCGAACCACCATGATTCCACCCCTTATTCATCTACCCTACCCCCTCTTTGAAACCCATGAGCAAATTTTTCAAATAAAACCACCCTAGAGAAAACCCCAAATTTTAAACAAGAACTCTAGTTCCCCTTTTCTAAAGACCCAACGATTGTAAAGTGAGATTGTTCGATTGAGTAAGGGTGCTCCAGAGAGAATGAGTCTAAAGAGAGAGTCTGAGTTTTCAGAGAATGGATCGAGAGATATGTGTTTCCAAGAAAAAAAATGAAGAGCTATACCAATGAGAGTTTTTTTTTGGTTTTTTGATCAGAAAGAGAGAGTGATAAGAGCGAGAGAGTCTGTGGTTTTTTAGTGAGATAATTCAGAGAGAGATTGAGAGGGTGTCCGAGAGAAGCTCCGAATTTTTTTAGAGAGTAGTGAGGTTAGAGAATGAAGATGAATCTGTTGAATGAGAGAGAGAGAAGAGAGAGGCTTCTGTTTTTTTTATTTGAAATCGACCCCCCCTTTTTTTCTCCAAGATGAACTCTCTGTTGATGTATATGTATCCTAATAATCAATTTCTAAAATGACCGAAAACCTCCTCCTCTCCTTTCGGGTCCTCTTCAAATCCCCTTTTTGTCTTTTTTCCTTATTCCCATTTGTAGTGAATTTATTGCCATTCCTTTGTCTTTTCGCTTCTTTGTTTGAGCTTAATGGGGTGTGCCGGTTGGTGGCAGGGTGTAAGGGAGTCAGGGTGGGTGTTTTTGCAGACAGGGATCGTGCTTGCCCCTCTTTGTCCCTTCCAAATTTTTGTCTTTTGGGGTCTGCTGATGTGGCATCTGAGGTGGTGAGTCCAGGTGACTTCTCCTGCTTTACCTCTTTTGTTTTACTTGCTGTTTGTCTCCTAATTGATTCACATGCGTTTTTCAATCCCCTGGTGAGGTCCCTCTCTTTTCCAAAGCCTTTGGTTTTGTTTGCTGAAGTTTATTGAATGTGAGACTGGTTGAAATGTCTAAATGCAGTGCGATATGGATGCCTACATGCTCTGTTTTTGTTAGTCTATTAACTAGGATGCAATGCAATGTGATGGGTGTAAATGCATGCTGTTTTATTTATTGGGAAATGCTACTAAACAGTGATGGAAATGTAAATGCTTGAATGCTGAATGGGATGCTTTGAATGATCTTATGGAATTTGTAAACTGAAATGGATGTTTGATGATCTTTCTGAATTTGATAATACCCCTGATATGCTTGCTGCAATAGATTTGTGTAGGGAAAGTGCTAAATGCAATCTGATGTAGTGAAGGTGTTACGCGAAACTTGAATTTGAATTGGAAAGTGTGACATGATTGTGCCAATGTGTGATTGAAAATGCTATCTAGTATCTACATGCTCTATTTTTGGTATTTTTTTTTAGCGCATGCTGTATGAATTATGCATCAGGGTCGAATGCCTCAAGTCTGCAAAGTTGAATCTTTGGTGCACCTAATTGGCCAGCCGAACTAACACAACAAGTGAGGAAGGGAAACACCAGTTTGAAAGAAATAAGGGGCGCTAAACACAAAGGGGTCGAAAAGCTTTAGGCTAAAAATGGACTGTTTTTTTGTATTTTCGAGTTTCAATTTTGTAAATGTAAAACTGTAAAAGGGATTGTAAAAAAAAAACTCTTGTAATGAATGTGGAACTTGAATGGACCCACTCTTCCAAGGATTTAGACTCTCCAATTTGTCAAAACCCAAATCATATTAAAATGAAATGGTTCAATTTCAATTAACCATTGAAGGTCCAAAAGCAAAGTGTGAAGGAAAAGTCCGAAACGGAATAAAAGTAAGCCCAAAGGACCCAAAGGAACATATTTACTTAAAAATAAACTATGAATTTACTTAAAAATGAACTACGAATTGACCAAAATGCTCCCAATACGAATTAAGGAAAGTTTAATCTAAATGAAAGGATATAGGTCCAAAATGCCATGCAGAAATTAGAAACTACAATAATGAAATGTGCAAAGGATGGGATGAGATGCGTTAATGCAAAAATGATTCTACTGAATTGCCAAAATGACCTAAACGACCCTAAATAACTCTAAATGCAGATATAGTAACAAAATAACTTAAATTAAAGGATACAAGTCAAAAAACGGGTGTCTACAGGTTTACATAGATAGACACAACTATGAGTTGGGTATGCTTGTGGGCTTCTTGTATCAGTGAAAGGTGACCTTGGTGAAGGTAACCCATAGTGGGAACTAAGCCAATGGTTTTTCTATCTTATTCCATAGCTATTAAGAAATCAGAAATAAAAGAAAAATACAGAAAGATTATGGAAGAGGACAGAGCATAGCGAAAACACATATTTTTCCACCGATGAATTGAAATTTTAATCTTGAATCAGCATATGGGGCGGTGATTGTAGCACGAAGAGAAGAAGAAGAACTGAAGATTGAAGAACCCTAGCTTTTTGGTTTGGGGCTTTTTTTTCGAACTGTTTTTGTCTGAACTAATGGTTTTTTTTATATTTTATATTTTTTTAATTTTCAATTTTGTTTTTGATTAATTTTTTAAAAAAAAATTCAAAAAAACCGTTAATTGCCCGTTTAATCTGGTTCCGGGTTAGACGGTTTGAACGATTCTAGAGCGGTTCAGTTAAACCGCGATTTATGTACCCTAGTCAGACAGAATGCCTATCCGGTACTCGATTGAACAGATCGGACCGACTGGTCCGGTCCAGTTACAAAAACCATAGTTCTTCCAAAATAAAATATATTTGGTTCCGTAATAATTATTATGATGAACTTTCTTATAATTATAATAATTATGGCAAATTATACAATACACCGTTAGTGGAGTTTAGTAGACTACACAAGCGGGTCCTAAAGGGTGACATGTGTCCTTAGGGACTAGATTGAAATATTTAAAACTTAATTAATTAAAAAAAAAAAGACATGTGTCAACTTCACAACCCGCTTGTGGAGTCCAAAATTGACATTGTCGGTGTATCAAATAATTACCCAATAATTATTGCTCATAAAATCTGAGTCATCGACATGGACCATAGTAGGTGAGGCATGAGAAATTATTAGGTGTGACTGACCTACCATATCATCTATGAAATCAATATATTTTTTGAAAATATATCCAATAAAATCTTAATTTTGGGAACTTACCATTTACCTTTTACTTATTTTCAAAGGAGACTTGTGCCTAAATTTTAGAGGTTATTTAATGTGGAAAAATTTTAATGTTTGGTTCCATGATTGATGTAGTGGGACGATCTCATCTAGTAAATTTTACTTTTAAGATAAAAAAGAAAACACAAAAGAGGAAATTACAAAATGAGCTATTAGTACAATTAATTATCGGATTGCAGCTTTAGGCAATGAATTAAAAACTGGACCGATGGATGAACCGACATCGTAGCATCATCTAGGCCTATTTTGGTATTGAGGTTGCGTTTTGAAAAAGCTTGGTTTTGAAGCAGTGTTTTTGAAAAGTGCTTTTTGAAATTGCAGTTTAAAAATGTAAATAATGTTTGGTATTGCTGTGAAAAAATGTGGTAGAAGGATAAAATGTCTAAAAGGGATATATTAGTTAAAAATGAAAGACAAAAATAATTAGGAGATTTAAGTCATTTAATATCCAAAAGTACTTTTGAAACGCAAAAGCACCTAAGAATTAGCTTTTCAAGTTGCCTTGCCTTTTGCGGTCAAAATGAGTTTTTGACATAAACCAAGATTTATTTGGCATTGCGTTTGAGATGAAAAACAGCTTTTTTATTTCCAAACACAATGTTAAACCAGGCCCTAATCGCATTTCAACCCAAAATTGAAGTTTGAGAGGGAAAAAAGTTTCTTGATACAAGATAAATATATAACGTGTTGTTGAAATGATCAAATGCCATCTCTAGTGTAATGGTTAAAGGGTTTAGATTATACACCCAAGGTTATGGCTTCGGATCCCATTGATCAAAAGCTTTTTTGAAATTGGTCAAACTTGTCTATATCAAAATCGGTTCGTTGATTCTCCAAGTTTGTGTGTTTCATCGAGAAATTATTAGGTGGATCGGGTCTACCACATCATCCGTGGTCCCAACCAATAAAATTTTGACAAATCAAATTTCTTCCTACAATTTCTAAAATCGTAGCCAATTAATGACATAAATTTAGGGACTTACCCTATAAATCTCATCTGGTGAAACTAGGAGCTAAATTTGGTGCTAAATTTATGCCTAAATTTCAGGAAGAAATCTGACTTGTCAAATTTTTATTGGTCGAGACCACGAATGACGTGGTTAACCCGGTGTCTCATCAGGCCGAATTGACCTTGGATTCTCGATTTAACCAATTAAATCGACCGATCGAGCTCGCTCTTGAATTTATTGGTTTTAGGCTAGCTTTTTTGAAATACTCTTATATCTAGTTTGGCCCAATCAACTAGTATTATTAATAATGATTGGCGGTCTATACCGGAGACTATTCTTTTTTGGAGAATTACAATATGGAAAAAATTTTAACAAATACCAAGGAAGATTTTAAAAAAAAAATCAAATAATATGGAAAATTTGAATATGATAGAGAAATTACTAGATGGGACTAACCAACCATATTAGCTATGCGACCAACTATTAATATGATGAGAACTTAACGACTTTCTAAAATGTTATCCTAATGATATCTTAAATTTGGAACATTACCCTTCACACATTATTTATTTTAAAATGAGCTAAATTTTGGGA
Source organism: Corchorus capsularis (assembly GCA_001974805.1). Classification (NCBI taxonomy): domain Eukaryota; kingdom Viridiplantae; phylum Streptophyta; class Magnoliopsida; order Malvales; family Malvaceae; genus Corchorus; species Corchorus capsularis. The sequence goes on along the minus strand of AWWV01009747.1, from coordinate 24,503 downwards.
TAAAATTGTACCTAAATTTTAAGAGTTGATTTGACGTGTCATAATTTTAGTGGTTGATCTCATTGAATAATCCCATCTAATTATTTGTGATAACATGTCGTGTATAAAAACTAAGAATTAATTCAATGAAATATTCCAATCATCATGTCATACAGATTTAATTATAAAGTTTTTATCTACTACTGATAATAATGATAAAATAATTTTTATTTTGAAAGTAAGAGTCATACTAGCGTTTTTAAAATAAAAATATATGGTTTCGTAATAATTATTATGAATTTTCATATAGTTAGTTTTAACTTTCACTTGCGTTGCACGTGACCGAACATGTTTAAGTTAAACATCATTATGCAATTTTGATAACTACACAACAAAATTTTTTGATAGCTTCCTCATGAAATTTTGATGATCAAATTATGAAATTTTGATAACCTCACTATACAGTTTCGATAACTACACAGAAAAATTTTGATAACCTCACTATAAAATTTTGATAACCACACTATAATTTTTAATAATTACTCTACGAAATTTCGATAACTTATTTTGAAATTTTTGATAACCAAATTTCGATAATCTCTTTACAGAATTTTTTAACCTCACTATGAAATTTTGATAATCACATTATGAAATTGTGATAACCTCTTTATAAAATTTTGATAACCTCACTATGAAATTTAGATAAATGCCCTTAAAAAAATTCTAGTCTCCCTATGATTTTTTATAACCTCCATTTGTAATTTTGTTAATCTCCCAATGAAATTTTGATAACCTGCCAATGAAATTTTGTTAACCTTCCTATGAAATTTTGATAACCACACAACATTCTTATAAAATTTTGGTAACCACACTATGAAATGTTGATAACCCTGTTAAATTTTGATAATCACATAAAATTTTGATAACCACACTATGAAATTTTGATAATCTCCTTATGAAATTTTGATAACCTCCTTATGACATTTTGTTAACCTTTAGGTACTATTTGGAAACTTAAATTTGACATCAAGGATTTGGATTTCATTTTTGGTGTAAGTTATGTGACAAATGCTTGTCCAAATATCATTTTGAAATGCAAGAATTTGTTAAATAGCTTAATTAGTTATATGAATTTGAAATACCTGTAGACATTTGTCATTTGAAATTCATCATCACTAATTAGAAAATGTAATAGTGCGTGCTTTCCTTATCTGCAATTTATACGATAAATGAAATCCAAATTCAAATCCACATTTTCCCAAACATAGCATTAAGAAATTTTGATAACTACATTATGTAAAAAAAATTAAGTGAACTCCCCATTAATTTTTTATAAACCACACTATGAAATTTTACTAACCACCCTATGAAATTTCGATTGCCTCCCTATAAAATTTTGATATCTCCATACAATGAAATTTTGATAATCTCTTTATGAAAATTTTGGTAAAAACACTATGAAACTTTGATAACCTCCCAATGAAATTTTGATAACCCCCCTGTGAAATTTTGGTAACTGCACTATTAATTTAGGTAACCACACTATAAAACCGTGATAACGTTGTAATAAATTTTTTTGATAACCTCACTATAAAATTTTGATAATTACACAATAACAACAAAATCAAAAGTGTAGGATTTCACTAAATTATCTAGTTCAAAAATCGATTTTCTTCCTGATAAACCTTAACAAAAAAAATTAATTGATTCGATTAACCCGAAATTATAACCCTCTAAAATATCTCTTTCAAATATATTTCAATAATATCATTATTTTAATTTTACCTTTGTATTTTATATTTTTTCTGTATTTTTAGATTTTCTACAATTCTATTATTCTAAATTTTTTACAAGTATAATAGATTCAATTAAAATAAAAAAAGAGTTTCGGTAGGGTATAATTGTAAAACCTAAATAATTGATATTAAACATAATAAAGAACCTTTAAGATAAAGATTTAAACCCAAATCAAATTAAAAAAAATAGAACCCAATTAATTTAAGTAATGGCGCGTCAGAAATATTTTTTTAAAAAATGTATCATCATTAGTTTAAAAGTTTCTCGACGTTCGTACTTTTATATATATAGTATAGATACATATATAGATTGCTCATAAAACCTTAGTCATGGACAAGAGGCAAGAGAAATTATTAGCTGATATTGACCCACCATATATCATCTATGGGATCAACTATTAATATGGTAACGACTTATAAATTTGTTAACCCAGTCATAGTTATTGTTGCGCCAAAAATCTCTTTGAAGAGTTTCTGCGAAAATTTCTTACTGACAGCATAGGGGTGTGCCAGTCAATTTGCTGAAATTGACAAAGAGAAAATAAACAACAAGATCTGGTGCGCGTAGCAGCAGATTAAAAGATCAGAGCGATTTGTGGGGACTGGATCTAAGTCACACCGGAGCATTTAAATCATTGGATCCATAAGAACAAGACTTCCTAAATAAGAGCACTTCAAGAGCTGTAATTGATTGAGATTGAAATTGAGAGAAAAAGGGAATTTGATTTTTATTGCTGAGAGAAAAACAAGAGTACAGTGTTTTTATACTCGTAGACAAGATTGAAACAAGGAAAATATAAAGAACGAGTAAGAACTCGTGATGAACAAGAGAAAAAGGCGCGGAGCCTGAGAGAAAATAAGCACGGAGCTTTTTTTTTTTTTTTTACGCGGAACAAGTTTGTGAGATAAGTGATATCTGTGAGTTCTCTGGAGTTGAATCCTTTATATAGGGGGCGGCATGGGCTTGAAATCTGGTGGGCTTTACTTGCTGAGGAAGGCAAACTCTTCTGATTGGTCGGATGAAACTTCCAGGAAGTTGCAGTGAAGCTCCCTTCTCCTTCTGACTACTGCAGCAGGTGATAGGAGGGTGAGGAGAGGAGAGTGAGGCGTCCTCTATAGCATAGCAGGCGACTTTCCCCCTCATGGTACCAGGTAGCATGAGGTACTAGATAGCATCTGTTGTATCAAGTGTAATCTCTATTACCTCCAATGGGTTGACATCACTTGATTGGCTAAGAGGTGACCCTGGGTCTTGGAACTAAGCACCCTAGCCATGAAATTACTCTGACTTAGCCATATTTAGCTCTTCAAATCATCAAAATATCTTTTAATTAAGAACTATGGCTAAACCGGGGTGACAAAGCCACTTTGTCATTAACTGAAAAGAATGCAAAAGTTGCAAACGAGCTCGGATTGAGCCCAAACTTCACCAGTAGGGTTTGTATATCAGCCATAGACCATGGTAAAAATCTTGGCTTGGTTCGAGCCTTCCTTCATAGTGAACTAGGCTTCACACCCCAAACTATCCTTAAATTAAAAACTTGCATAAGTTTTTCACCTTAAGTCTGATTGAGTTGAAACTTTGCTAGGGGACTTAGATTCTCTCCACAAGACTATGGAAAAAAAATCCCAAGTAAAACCGAGCTCCCATTGATGGTGATCCTGGTTTGTCTCCCTAAGTCCAATGAAGCTGATTATCCACCAGTAGGCTTAGATTATTCCCATAAATCTATGGGAAAAAATCTAAGTAAAACCGAACTACCTATCATAGTGAAGTTGGTTTCACATCCCAAATTGTCCTTAAGTGAAAAACTTGTATAAGTTTTTCATTCTAAGTCCAATGAAGTTGATTTTCCACCAGTAGGCTTAGATTATTTCCATAAAGTTATGGAAAAAATTCTAAGTAAAACCGAACTCCCTATCATAGTGAAGTTGGTTTCACACCCCAAATTGTCCTTAAATGAAAAACATGTATAAGCTTTTCATACTAAGTCCACTTAAGATGAAACTTGGCCATTAGACTTAGACTATCTCCATAAGACTATGAAAAAAATTCTAAGTAAAACCCAACTCCCTATCATAGTGAAGTTGGTTTCTCACCCAAACTGTCCTTAACTGAAAAACTTGCATAAGTTTTTCATCTTAAGTCTGTTTGAGATGAAACTTGGCCAAGATGACCTACATGAACCAAGGATCATCATGGTCTAACCCCCTGTTAGAGCTGCACCCCCTAGCTAGCTCAATTTCCTTGATTTCGCCTTTTTGTCCTTAAATGAACAAAATGCAAATTTGCCTCCCGGGGGAGTACAGCTAGCTGGGCAGTCTGATCACTATGCTAGGGTGATCACATATGAGGGGTGTGAGAGATAAAATCCCACGCCTCCCTTAGTTTAGTGAGTGTTTCACTTGCTGATAAACTCTTGCTCTCTGCCTCCTCAGAGCAAAGGGTGAGAAGACTGCTTCCTGTGAACAGGGCGACTTCCCTGAGAGTTGGGAAAGACTTAGACTTTTAATTCAATAATAATTTCTCCCATCTGCATGGTCAGATAGCATACAACTCCCTTTTTTACTCTCTTCCTGAGCTGTCAGACAGCAGTATCAAAGGAAACTGCTCCCTTGAGGCCTATCACACCACATCCCATAAGCAGGGGCGGCATTCAGGGAGAAAATAATAATTATTATTGTGAAAAATAATTATTATTTATTAATTAATAATTAATTTTGGCCCTTATTCATTAATTACAAGATTTTTCCTAATTCTATCAGAACCAAGGTGGTGCAGAAACTAAGTTTCTTCAGGATTTCTAATTAAATCTAGACCACACATCTCAATATATTTTATGCAAATACGCTAATTTACCCTCAATTGTAAATTGAGGTGTAAACAATATCAAAACCGGATCTACGGTCTGACTGGTTGAACTGATGAACCAGTCATAGGGCCGATCTGGTTCTCATATTAACTCAGATGTGCAATTGACCCAGTAAAAACGAATCAACATAGTGGTCGAAACCGGTTTTGATTAATGTTAAAAAAATTAAATGATGCTATTGTGATGATTTGAACCTTGATCATGAGTTTAAATAAAACACTTTAACCACTAGATCAAATATTCAACTTGTATAAGTTTATAAAAATGAATATGGCAAATTATACAATACACCATAGGTGGAGTTTAGCAGACTATACAAGCGGGTCCTGAAGGGTGACATGTGTCCCCTAGGGACTAGATTGAAATATTTAAAACTTAATTAATTCAAAAAATGGACATGTGTCAACTCCACAATCCGCTTGTGGAGTCCAAAATTCACACCGTCGGTGTATCAAATAATCACCCAATGAATATTATTTAATGAGATAAGTATCTAATATATATATATATATATATGTATATATATATATAATTTTCACCAAAATATATATATATAATAAAAACTTATAAAATATTAAAACAACAATTGACTCATTGATCTAACGGTTGAACCGTTGTCTCGGTGACACGAGACCTCCATTGTACGACGATTTCTTTAATAATATCTCGTGAGGCATGCAAAGATAATAATGAAAGACCTCGATCGACGTACAAATATGGAGCAAGCTGGAAAATTTATTTCCATCATACATCTGGTTTGGTGATAGATAGCTAGACTCTTAGTTCAGTTCCGTGAATAGGGTACCGTGAATAGGGTACGATCACTAATAGTTTTAAGTAAAGAAAAAAGAAAAAATGGGAAATTTATTCATGAGAAAAAAAAAAAAAAAGTAGGTTCAACCTGCTAAGTTTATTCTCTCATACCCTCTTTATAAGCAATTGCTAACTAGAATAAGAAAACACCATATATTTCCTCTTTGAATCTCAATATATAATATATCTCTCAATATATCTCTGTATATAAAAGGGCGATCATATATGGATATGATAAACAATATCTTAAATGTTGTATTACCTCTAATTGTGTTCACAACTCTCCTTCCTGTTTATCCACTCTATATTGTTCACAAGTTCCTTAACTTCATAAAAAGGCTTATAAGCAGTGAAGACGTAGCTGGAAAAGTAGTACTCGTGACTGGAGCAGCTTCAGGAATCGGGGAGGTTTTCACCCATTCATTCAAACATCAATTTTACTCTAACATTAATGCTTCTGGAGTTTGTATATAATTAATCTTGAGCTTGACAGTGTTTTTTTCCATTTCATTTTTGAAGCAAATCTCTTATGAATACGCAAGAAGAGGAGCTCGTTTGGCCCTAGTTGACATAAGAGAGGATCGTCTGGGCAAAGTTGCTGAAAAAGTACGGATTCTAGGCTCTCCAGACGTTATTACCATCCGTGCCGATGTTTCCAAAATAGAAGACTGTGAGAGATTTGTTGATGAAGCAGTAAAGTATTTTGGTCAATGTGAGTTGGGTTTTAGTAATTAATTTCTTTGTTTTGTTTTCTTTCTCTTCATCATCTGTTTCCATCGCCATGGCTTTTGAAGATATATTATGATTTTAAGTTGAAATATGGATTAACAGTGGATCATTTGGTGAACAATGCGGGGACTGCCGTAGTATTACTATTTGAGGAAGTTAAAAGCCTCTCTGATTGCTCTCGTGTCATGGTAATTAATTTTCGATCATTCCATCATTATTCTCTTTGCAAAATCATTGATTATGTTACTAACCAAAAAAGGAATGTGGGTGTAAAATATTTACAAGTCTTTTTTCGTGAAAGAAATTTAATTATAACCATGCCCATGAATTCTAGTACAATATGATTAAATTTGCAGGACGTAAATTTCTGGGGAACGATATATGGCACACATTTCGCCCTTCCTCACTTGATAAAAAGCAAAGGGAAGATCATTGTCATGGCTTCCACACTTGGATGGTACCCTTTTCCACGCGCAGGCTTCTATAACGTAAGGCATAGAAATCATAGAATCGATAGTATATTTCATTTCAATATAATTAATATATACCAGATCAGTTGCAATTAATTAATTTGTCAGACATTTGACAGATGATAAACTAATTAATAGTAATATTCTGTTACATATTGAATGATGTTATAAATGCAATTGATCAGGCAAGCAAGGCGGCACTGATAAGTTTCTATGAGACATTGAGATGTGAGATTGGCTCGGATAATATTGGCATAACAATTGTAATGCCGGGGCTTATCAAGTCGGAACTCACCCAATCTGAAGCTGCATTAAAGGTAGTTAATACTAATTTGGACAAGTGAATTAATTACTAGTATTAAAGGCTTTTTAATCAGCATTTAACTAAAGAATTTAATTTAATTAATTGAACATTATTGGTGGTGGGTAAAATTAGGCAGGGGCCGGTGGTTTTGTTCCAATGGAGTCGGCTGAAAGATGTGGGAGGGCAATTGTGAAGAAAGCATGTCGAGGGGATAAGTACGTGACGGAGCCATCTTGGATCATCTCAGCGCTCTATCCTCTAAAAGTGTTGTGCCCTCAGCTTGTTGAGCATTGCAACCACTTTTTATTCGTTAGTAATTCCAAGAAGAAGGCTGCATAAACATATATAAGCTCCAAAATGTATGCCTTAATTAATTGGTTGTGTTGCTGTAGTTTGTTGTTAATTTCACTTATTGTGAACCAATTTGGTTAAATTACTGTTGTTGCTGGTGGTTGGCTTTGTTCCACTGTAAAATTAGTAATAGAAACTAGCTTTTCCGGTGCTTTCATATTATGGGATAATAATGAAGTTTACATTTACAAATTAAGAAAAGAATAATCAAAAATCGAATTATGATCAATGTGTTTTCTAAGATACTTGCTTGTTTTCACCCAAAAAAAAAAGTAACTACTTGCTTGTTCCGGAAAAAAATATATATATATATATTACTTGTTACCAAAAATAACCCCCCAACAAGGCTGACAAAGATTGACCTAGTACTCGTCATGTGCCCAAGCATTCGATGGTGACTTGGATGATTATCCTTGATAGATTACCCAAAGGATAGATTGATTAGTTGGAATATCCTTATTGAGTCGGCTAAGTGTACGACTATGTGGCTTATATATCCTAAATATAGAGATCACATTTTCTTTGAGTGTGATTATTCTAGGCTGCTATGGCAACATGTTCTAACAGCCTGCACTTTGAATAGAACTGTAAGGAATTGGCAAGGTGAACTGCAATGGGCTATTACAAAGCTTTAGGGAAGTCATTACTCTCGTTGGTACTTAAGTTGCCATGGAATGCTTACTACTAAACTATTTAGAGAGAGCGAAATGTTAGGATCTTTCAAAAGAAGATGTAGACAATGGATCAATCTTTTCATGCTATATCTGATGTCGTTAAATTTAGATTGAATGGTTTAAAAAATGTAGCTACATGTAAATGCCTCTCTTTGCAATAGTCAGGATTTTCATTTACAACGGTAATTGCTTCAGCAACTTGAACTTTCTTGTATTGGATGATTGATTGATAGAAGTTTTTTTTCGTGCTACTGAATAAATGCATACACATTTATTAAAAAAAAAACCTCAAAAAAGGAAACATACAATAATGTGCATTGTCGTTTCAAAAACCGATGTGTTTTGAAGAGGTCAAATGTCCTTCTCCAAACATTTTGGCAGGTGTTTGGTGCATGAATTGACAACCAAATTAAATTCATAGGTTCCTTCCTTGCTGCTGGGTTTTTCCTTTTTCTCTCTTTTCCTTTTTTTCCCCTATAAAAGAAAATGAAAGTAATCCTTTCATAGATTCACTTGGGCCTCGCCCCGTTTTACTGCTCTAGCCCTTGGGCCTTGGTAAAAGACTTCAATTTTTCATTTTTCATTTTTTGCAGTAAAAGATAAAGACTCCAATTTTTCAAAGAGTACATTAAAATGTTTGTGTGAAGCCCTCACATAGTAAGCAACTTTTGTTAATGAGTGAAAATATAGGTTGGATTCTTCTTCGGAAACACATTTATTAGAATGGCTTTAATCTTTTACGGTCTTGTAAGCCGGAGAATACCGTTGATCATGAATTTAGATGGTATAGGGTTGCTTGGATTACTTTCAATAAATTTGAGTGAGAGATGATGAAAAAAATATTAAAAAATCCTATAGGACAGATCGAACTACATATATGAGAAGGAATCAAATTTCCAAGTTTTAACGTCAAGATTTGAGACTGTCTACACTTGCTGGTTAATTACTTGATAATCTAAAAACTTTTGACATTAAATGAACGCTAGGGAGCACGGTGGCATGAATATTTTATTCCAGAAATAGAAAAAAAGAAAAAGAGAACTATCAAAGAGAAAAGAGATACGTGGTGAATTCTCTACATGCAGCATTGCTACGTTGCAAAAGTGCTGGGGTCTTGAAAAGCAATGAGATTTAATAGTTCCAATTAACCTCTTGTGTTCCTTCCATCTCAATATTGCAGAGGAGCAATGGATTATTTGATCGATAAGCTCATGACAGCTATAGTTGCTACCATATCCCTTATTACTCTCGTCTTTATCCTTCAGCATTATCGTTTTCTCAACACTCTTGTTTCCACTGTAAGGACTGTATTCAAGGAGAATTTGGCTGGAAAAGTGGTACTCATCACCGGAGCATCCTCTGGCATTGGCGAGGTTTCAACTTTCAACCAAACCCTCTGCAATTTCGTTCAACTACTTCTTCTTTTAATAACAATGTATCTGATTTTCTGGTTAATTTATTGAAGCATCTAGCGTATCAGTATGCTAGAAGAGGAGCTCGTTTAGCCCTAGTCGCAAGAAGAGCACATCGGCTTCAAGAAGTTGCTGACGGCTGTGAGATCCTTGGCTCCCCTGAAACTGTTTACATTCTTGGAGATGTCTCCAACATTGATGACTGTAAGCGCTCTGTTGATGCCACTGTCAACCACTTTGGGCGTTGTAAGCAGTACAATCAAGATTTCTACTTCTTTTTTCTTTCCCATTTCCAGGAAATTTATGAATATTATTTGTTGTCAAGTCAAATCAGCCTGAGTTGTTTGTTCATGCTAACAGTGGATCACTTGGTCACCAATGCTGGGGTTGCTCCCGTCTGCTTGTTTGAAGATTATGATGATATCACTAAAGGGTCCCCGGCTATGGTAATCAACCCAACAAGCTTTTACCTGCAAATTTACAAAGATACAAATGATTACACTATGGCATGAAATAATTCCCTCATTTTGAAGATGAATTAATTAACACCCCACGAGTCATTCAATTTGGATTTACAGGACATAAACTTCTGGGGTTCAGTTTACTGCACTTATTTTGCACAGCAACACCTAAAGAAGAGCAAAGGGAAGATCATAGTTATAGCATCTGCTGCCGGATGGTTACATACACCCAGAATGAGCTTCTATAGTGTAAGAATATCTAATCTGATTATTTTACACATTATAAAATGTTGAGCAAATTCTTACTTGTCAAATTGGCCAAAAGGCAAGCAAAGCAGCACTCATTAGCTTTTACGAGACATTGAGGATTGAATTTGGCATTCAAATTGGAATCACAATTGCGACTCCGGGATTGATCAGGACAGAGATGACAGAAGGAAAATTCCTATCCAAGGAAGGCAAATTGGAAATGGATCAAGAAATGAAAGAGGTAAGCTTTGCCTTATAATATTGAACGCGAATGCGATAACATATATAACTTACTACTATTAATGAATTGCTGGCAGGTTCAAGTGAGTGTGATGCCACAAGAGTCAGCAGAAAATTGTGCCAGGGAAATTGTTGACAGTGCCTGCCGTGGGGAGAAGTATGTGACGGTGCCAACTTGGACGAGGACGACATTACTCTGGAGGGTGTTTTGGCCTGAGATAATAGATTGGTGCTACCGGATGATGCTAATGACTGCACCAGGATCTTCCCCTAAGGAAGCACCTACCAAGAAGATGTTCGATGTAGTAAAAGGAGTGAAGGAGTTTTTCTCTCTTGATTCGAGCCCTGTCTCCTGAGATCACCAGCAGATAAACAAGATAGCGTTAAGTTAGAAACCTCGTCAATCTGCTGAAGTGAAAACACGAATTGCAGCGGCCTTGCTGCTGAAAATAATAAATTTGCAAGTTTAAAACATTAGAATGCTTAGATTTAGCATGGGAAAACTGGAAATTCCTTTGTTATGTAAAAGTATGAATTCAACCATGAAGGGCTTCAGTATCAAAGAAGTTGCGTTTTCATAAACATTATAAATTATACACTTGCATACATTTTAATTTAAATCCAATTTCTTTTTACAATTCAATTTTACACTTCTTCAAAGACTGCAACTGGCCTTCACTTCTCTTCTTTGGTCTTCAATTATTTGCCATAATGATCCTTTGCACCAGTTTTTCTTAGGCAGAATCTCTCCTTCATCCTTCTTAAACAACTATGTCTCATTTCTTCTGTTCTGGATCCAAAGAAAACCATAGAAAAGCTCCACGGATGATGGATTCTTGATTTCCAAATTGGATTGCAATGAGTCTGAAAATTAATTCCTGCAAATTGGATCAGGAGGTGTGATGCGTAAATCACATGGAAAGTAGCAGAATTCTGTTGACACTGGTTTCAAATGAGGCAAATGCATTGTTAATATGTAGTCAATCAAGGGGATATGCTAATGGGATATGGTGGCTGATCCCCTGCTATTCGAGAAGAAGAGGAAGGCTTCAATCTTCTGAGAAGCAGCTTTGCATCAGATGCAGGACAGCCCTGAGTCATCTCCATGGCAATTGGAAGAGAAGACTTTTTGTTTATCTCTACCAGCATCATTCCCTGGATAAAGACAATTTTTGGTGTGATGAAATACCCAATAAAGGTTCTTAACATTAAAGACAATTTCAGAATTATTAGGAAACATGCCTCCTAAATATGATTAGGCCTGGACATCATCTCGGAACTAGTAAAAGATGACAGCAAATTCATAGTTGATAAATACTCAGTTTTACCTCAAATTGTGCTAAAAATGTCTGGAATTGCCTCAGGATGTCCTTCATACCACTTGCGGTTTGTCTGTCCGAAGAAGAAAGAGCAGCAGTGACCTCTTGTGGAGAATAACCTATTCCTTTCTGCACAACCTGGAATTTATAGGTAACAATTAAGTTAACAATTTCCAAGTTCGAAAGCACAAAGAATTGTTGGTAAAAGGCCATATAAACGATACAAGCGAATGATTTTGAGAGAGGGAGAATGAGACACTAATTATGACATGAGTAAGCCCTTGGACTGACAAAGATTTCTTCTTTTTTTTCCCCTATTTGCTTCCGAAATCCATCTTGTGATGCTTCAGCATGAACTTACATTGTGATCAACGAGGATCTCAGAAATGAGGCTGCCATCATCAACATAGCACCGTAGCTCATAAGTTGTCCTTTGCTTATACTGGAATCCTTTAACACCAGTCAAGAAGCACTACAAATTTGTAATGAAATTAAGATATAAATAACATGAAAAAAAAAACAATTAAAAAAAGCTCATTAAATATCATGAATTGCTGTCTCGTGTTAACTCTATATTGGTCAAACCAAACGGTCCAGACCAAACATTAAGAGGGAAGACATTCTCAGGTAATCCTGAAGATCAATTTTTCAAAAAAGCTAGACGAACTGGAAGGCTAAAAGTCACTTAAGATTAAAGCATTAAGTAATATAATATAGAACTATGGATACCTTTATCTTTCCCTGTACGTATGTAGCTTTTTCTTTTACAGCAGCCCACTTGGCTGATAAACTAGCTAAGTAAGTAAAAGGGACTTCTCGGTCTCCAGACAGTATGAGAGGATGTTCAACCGCATCAATGATATGGACATCCTCAACATCTAGAGCTGTGTTGGAGTTCAAGTTTGACATAGCACTTTCCCTGGTAATAGGAACACTATCAATATGCATCCTCTCAACATCCGAAGCAACATCAGATGATTGATTGGCATTCATCCCACCAATATGAACAGTAGACTCTTGTACAGTTCTTTGAGTAGTAACAGTGCCAGATGAAACCAAAGTAGCACCTACAGTATACGAATATAGGCAAAGAAAGAAGTTAAGTCATTTGCTCTTGAATTTGCTAACTAATTGGTATGAAAAATTATATGTTCTCAAAAACCTGTTACAGTAATCGGTGAAGTGTAGGATAGAAATCTAGACAAATGATGCAACATTAGATGCAAAACAATCAACGTCTATCAAGTGAAAACAGTTAAGGCAAGTCCAAGTAGAAACATTCTCTGATTTCAAGAATATAAATGTGAGTCTCAAGTTCATATATACTTAAAACACACACACACACACACACAAACAAACAAACAAGCAATGAATATAAAACCTCTCTCATCTGCTCGAAAGGGAGCTGCATTTTCTGACACCAAACTGTCAGTGGGCTCAACAGCATTAACCCCATTCAGCTGCCAGGCCGCAAGAGTTGCTCTAGTTGCTAGAGGAGGAGCCACTCCTGTCTTTGTTCTGCATAAGGATAGAGGGAAAAGATGGATGACAACAATACAAGGTTAATGATCCAATTAACTTTTTGATGGTCATGAATGATTAATAAGCAGAAAGACCATACCAAGTTTCAAGCAATTCCAAAGTAATCACTCAACAAGGATGACACAGGAACAGTTCTAACCAGTAAGTCTTAATATAAATAAACACTACACCCTTTGCTCTCCTAAAGTACATTCCAGTGTCATTCAAAACTTTTCCTCCATGCATTATGCAACCATCTGCTATAGTACAAGAAATAATCTTAGGAGAAATAGCTTTCAATTTTGGCTATGATAAGATGGCAAAATTAAAGCAGCAAAGTTTAGCATGTTACAGAGGATTCATATGGAGGGGAATTTCTTGTCTGTAATATCTGGTAATGGACATCAACATCAATAATAGATACACTCTTGGAACCAAATAATACCTTCTACCCCTAGGTGGTTTGTTAACTTCATTGACAAGACGTTGATGTGCAGCTTCCAAGTCCTCAACTACTCCCCCTAAGACTTCTAAACTTTCAGGGACCAGCATAAGAAGCCCGCGTCGTATGTGGACATTACAGATAGCAACCTATACAGCGCGAGAGATTAAACCAGTCAACATCAAAGCTTTGGAAACTAATACGTTTTTTATCTACTTAACATGAATAAATCATGTAGTCAACCTACCAACAAATGTGGCTAATCCAGGTCTTGTATCAAAACAAAAAGGATAAAGTTGACCTAACCAAAAAGTTGGCATTTCAGACAGCAACTCATTGCTGAAAATGGAATGAATCATTTACTGATTAATAGTCAAGTAGGCCACAACAAACATATATATTTAGATAATATGTTGACAACCAATGCAAAAGAAATTCTTTCTTTGAAATTTTCTTCTTGTGACAAACCATTTAAAATTTCAATGAAGTGCAAATATTATTATCTTAACATGAATTTGCATAGCTTGTCTGCAGGTAGCCATAGAAACCAACTTAAATCCACTGCACATATCATCACCCTGTGAATAGATATGAAATGATATAAATAAAATCCATAAATGGCCATCAGAAACCATATGAAACTAAGACCGAAGCCCGAAAGCCATCAAGATGACACTGAGGTCATTTCAGGGGTTGGAATCCAAGAAACAATATGCTACACCAGTTGAACTGTATGAAATGCATTCTCTCTAAACATATTATGGACAGACAATATGCACCCACTTCATTCATCTCAAACAAATCAATTTATCAAATGAAAATCTAGCATCTGTATCAGTATTCAGTAATACCATTATAAAAAGAGGTAATAGAGAAGAACCTTCAACCCGGCGGGAGCCAAAACTTGGAGATCTTTAATAGGCCTGTATTCCATACCAAACACGCGTTGAACACCATCAGTCATAGATAATTTAAGGCACCTCTTAATCCCAGAAGGTGCTTCCTGGTACCTTCCCTTGAGCGGACAACTAAGATTTACTATCTCATCAACCTAGAAACATAAGAGTTCAACATAAGCAAATATTTCCGACATCAAAATATTTCTTTTATTTAACATTTTTGAGTGAAAGTTAGATTTTTTCTTTTCTTTTCTCTTGTGGCCAATAATAAAAATTAGAGTTCATTTTTTCATTAACGGGAAAATTAGAGTTCTACTTGTATGACTAAGACACTCATTAATTAATATCCAAAATTGAGATAGATAAAGAATTAGGCAAATAGTAGACGAGTGGAATTCTAACTTCAAAAAAACGATAGCGAACCTGCAAAACGAAGGGTCCTTTCAGATCAACAAGGTGCATCGAATCCACGTTTTCAGGAAGAATACCGCCTCCAGAATAATTCATGTCCGAGATTAAGAAATGTTGAAAGCAAAGCTTCGCTTTTGCAGAAACATCAAGAGTCGAAAACCTAGGGACGGACCTCTCTAGTCCTTGAACGCAAGAATCAAGCCACTCTCTCCTCAATTTAAGTCCCATTCTTAAAAGAAAGTCTCCAACTGGAGAGCCAGTACTCTCTACTGATGTGACCGGAGTCGCTGTTTCGGCCACCACCAGAGGAGCAGGAGGTGGGGGAGAGGGAGGAGTGAAGCTTTCGGAGACATCGACGAAATCGTCATCGGAGATTGGGAGTGGTTCAGCGGTGTTAGGGTTAGGAGGAGATACGGTTAACGGCTGGTGAGTTACGGCGGAGCTTTCCGGGGGAGGTTCGTTTCCGTGTCGTTGTTGTTGATCCTCTTCTTCTTCCTCATCAGAGAATTGGCTAAGTCTTAGGCGTCTTCTCCCCATAGCTTTTGAGAATTGTGAGGGTTTTTGGATTTTCCCTCCACTGGGAAAACGCAAGAGTTGCTCTCTTAACTTCGAGGTGTTTGGGGGGCGGGAAAGTGGCTTAAATTCGGATCCGTATTTGATCTACCGACCCGAATTCTCAACGCTATTTATAATGGGCCTACCATTATTTTATTTTGGGCCTATCACCAAGCGAAGCCCAACATTTTTCAATATATGAATGCTGTCATGCTGAAGAAGTGCTAGGCCTGTTTGCTTAAATGAGGACCTGCATTCAAGCAAATTCCCTTAGCTTCCGCTAATTTTGAGATAATCAAATAAAACAAATTAAGCCCAAAACGGGAATAAAACAAATTAAGCCCAAAACGGGAATGCCCGAGGCGGAAAACATGCAATGGAAACAGCATTACTTAATCAACGCGGGCTGAATCAAGTGATAAGCGGCTTGTTCCAGCTTAAGCGAGTCTCAGGTAGACCTTGCGTACACAGCTGCCCCATTGATAAATTCAGCTACCAAGACTAGGTGCGCGACGCGGGTCGGATCTGAATTATTCAGAACACAGCTTTGCATACCTAATTCTGAAATCTACTCATTGCAAAAGAGCAATATTCGATCTTTTAAATCACAAGACCAAGAAAGAGGAAGAGAACCCGAGGGCGAGAGTGAGAAGTGGGAAGAAATTCCATCAGATATCCAAAACTTTGCTTTGACTAATCTGGATTCAATCCGGGTCGCACACCTGAGTTTGTTGGATGAGTTTACCCAGATTGATAGAAGAAGATTAATTTCAACAAGTCATTTTAGCGCTAAACCCTAAACCCTAAACCCTAACCCTAACCCTAAACCCTAAACCCTAACCCTAAACCCTAAACCGAGATTAATTCAATTTCAACTTAACTAAGATCCAATATGATTATCGAAAATCTCACCACAATGTGTATTGAGCTTGAAAGATCAAAATTTTTAGTATATGTGATTATAAATACTAACCACACAAGATATAAAATTTCCATGATCCTTACCTGAAAAGGCTATAGCAAGTAATTAACCTAATTTGATATATAATCCTCTTTACAAGAAGTAAGCAACCAGCTAAGACATCACAAAGGAAGCTAGAGCAATAGCAAAATCAGATTGCATTCCAAGGTAAACAAAACATAAAGCAAATTTATAATGTAAAAAAGGAGATTTAAAGTGTGCATATACACAATGATTTTTGTAGACATGAAAATATAAACATTTTATACCTCCCATGAGACAAAAGAAATGGCATTTGATAAGTAAAATTCAGAATCAAGCACCCCAGGGGCCATCATAATGCCAGAAAGTTTTTAGTAGTACGGAAAGAACTCGACCACACAACTATCTGATGCTCCACGAAGTTGTCGCAACTAATGACAGATCTCTTCTTGTTTCTCGAATTTATCTGAAAATGCTTGGTTGCACCGAATGCCTAAATGCTTCAAGAAAGGGGCATTTTCACACACAATTTCAACAAGTCTGCATCATCCTCATCCCCACCAACGCCATAGATGATAAACTGTTTGAGTTTCTGAAAACTAGTAAGTACGTACACCTTCATATATCATATTTTTCTCCCCTCTCTTAAATGCGTGAGAGAAAATTAAAAGAACAAAAACGTTGCTCATATCACTAGAAAGACTTCCATTGTTATATATTAGAGAATGAAACAACACGAAGATATCAGTCATTGGAAACCTACCCTTGGAATCTCGAGAGATTCCAGATTTGGTGAATTTTCAAGAATAATTTTCAATTCATAGCTAGTTTCATAATGACAATCGCCATGACAAGCCTTCAAATGTGTCAAATTTTAAAATGTAGGAAGTCGTCCTTGGAGATTTTCAACAAATAAGAGAGGTTGAATGGGAGAAAAACAAAAAAAAAAAGAAATATATTTAGGCATAATTATTAAGGTCGGCGGTGTCTTGAAAAATAAAATGGGATGGTGAATATTTAAGAGAAATAGGTTAAATTACCTTAAGGGTTGTACTTGACACATCAAGAGATTTAACATTTTGAAGTCCAGAAAGCAGTGTTCCAATACGCTGACTCTGGTTGGTGGCGGTATCAATCGATGCAGAATTCAAAGACGGTAGGTCACCTGGTAAAAGTTCAACTCTCAAACGACCAGTAACATAAAGAGTCTCAAGATTTAAAGCAGAAATCATGATCTTGCCATCAGATACATGACCTGGAAAATAATGGTCAGAAAAAAGGAGCCGCCTTAGAGTTGGATTCTCAATGGTGATTACCCTTATATTTTTCCAATCACAATCAAATAAACGCAATTCTTCAAGAAGTGGGCAACCAGAAAAGAGTTGTTGGACAAACCGATCATCTTCAATGGCAACATAAGCAACAACTTAAGGTTTGAGAAACATACGAATCTTGGAACCTTCAAAGTACACTCCATTGTCAACTCAAAAGTAGTAAGCGATTTTGATGTAGAAAGAACTATTTGGCAATACAAACATAGTTCAGAAGAGTCTAAACTATGTTATACGATAACTGATCATTCAATAAAAATTCAGTATCAACAAAATTAAGGTTCTGAACAAAATTAAAAGCAGCCTGGGGTGAAATTTTTTTATATATTTAGATAAAGTCTAAACAAAAATTAGATAAGTTAAAATAACTTAATCATTAAGAAATAGGAAAAATAGTACTAGCGCATAAACTTTGAAATCCATAGCTTTCCATATCATCAAACCCAGTTGGAATGATAGGTTTGTCGATGAAAGCTTGACAAACCAGACTTCCAAATTCATCAGACCTAAACTTGTGATCCACTGCTTCAATAACTTGAAGCTGATCCCAATCAACTATCTCGCCAATAGTTTCCTCGTTAGGATTTATGTCAGTAAAGTCTGAAACTTGACCAAGAGAACCCTCAACTTGTGTTTGGATGATTTCGTCGACGACATTCGGCAATTCCACTCTTCGAGGAGGACTGGGGTTTGCCAAGTATGCATCAATATCATCATCGCACGTCGTTTGATCATGACCAGATCCAATTTCATCACGATCAACACGAGGTTTCTTCTGCGGCGTTGGATTAACCGACTAGTCTGGGTTTTACCATTACGCTTGTTGATCTTGGTTCCTTTACATTGAATTTTGCATATCGCCGCATTATTGAAACCCTCAGTCAAGTACTCGTGCATAACCCAGTCCCACATACCCATACCATTGTTTCCACTCAAAGCTTTACCTTTAGCATCATCATCGATCTTATATCTGAAATATTTATAGCACCCTAACAATTTACCATCGGAATCTCTTATTTCTTTTGTGGTCATCCGATCATCCCAACTCCCACACCCCGCCATTCCATGGATGTTGTATTGATCAGAGTTGATCTCCTTCTCCTTCGTATTTTGGCTATGGTTCTTCTTCTTGTTTTGGCCGTCAGAGATCTTAGTTGATAATCTTCAACGGAGTGTAAATCCAAAAGCAATCTGCAAAATTTCTATCGAACAGCTTCCATGGCTCTTCACTATAAACATCACATTCGGACATAAACTCCGGCAAACATCCGATTTCGATAGCGGGTCGGATGTAGTATTTGATAATTTCTTGTTTTGTGGGTTCAAACACAACCCCGGGAGGAAGAGGAAAATTACGAAAAAATCTCGACATGTTTGAAGAAATTAAACAACAGAAACAGAGAGAATTTAATTATCCAAAAACACAATAGAAACAGAGAGTTTGCTTTTCTTTTGGAAGATCGATTAGGACAGAGCTTAGGGCTTGCGAGAAGTAATAACTTGCGTTTTTGTTAATAAAGAAGGAGTTATTATAAGCCAGAGACTAATTATTGTCGGTCTCGATGCTAATTAAACTAGCCGTTGGGCGCAAATTCGATCACTTTCCTACCAAGAATAGGATACATTACAAAATTACAAGTATTCCTTTGGTCTCAAAATTACTACCCCGGATCAATATCGTCAATACTTCTAATTTGCAAGGCATTTGATATTTGCTTTATTTTTTTTAGTAGCTGCTCCCCTTCGGCATATAACATTCTCTTTAAACCTCCTTTTTTTATAGGAGAATGCCGCTAATTTCCTTATTTAAACAGGGAAAAATCAATATTTTATGTTACATTAGCGGCGTTTATAGTACAAAAGCACCCCTACTTTCCTTGTTTAAGTAGGGAACAAAAATCAATATTTTACGTCACATTAGCGGCGTTTATAGTACAAAAACACAATTAGATTAAATTCATTTCATTAATAAAATAAAAATCGAATTAAGATCGAGGCACAGGAAAGTGCTGCTATTTTTTTCCTTTTAAAAATGCGCCAATTTTTAGGGCGCTTCAAGGAAACATCGGAATTCCTTTAAATGCCACTAAATTAAGAGATAAGCAACGCTAAAAGATCCTTTAATTTGGTGTAGTGTTGTATATATCTTCTGGTAATACTAATACTTTAAACGGTAGGTGTATTACGCACACTTATTTTAAGTGGGATTTTTTTTTTTGGCTAGAAATTTTCAGTAAGACTTAAGTTATTATAACCTGGTATAAAATGTTTCAAGTAAAAGGTTTATGCTTAAATTAAGTAATTTTTGAATATTTTAGACTCAAATTAAGTTCACTAAAAAAAAACTCAAATTAGGTAGGTTTATGCTTTTTGCTAATTTGATCTAAGTTTGTAACATTTCAGCTGGTTGCTTTATTAATAAAATAAAATTATAAATTTTGGCTTTAAGTTGCTTTATTAATAAAATTATTTCGGATAAGAGAAGGAAATTAATCAATTTGTTGTTATATAGTCCCAAAAATATTACAAATTTTTTATACTATACAAGTACAATTTTGTCCTGTATAAATCTATAGTATACTAACTTATTTTTGGTTGGAGATGATCACCTCCATGGATATCATTGTTGCTTTACATATATAGTACACTGCTTTTTTGGTTAGAAAACTTAGAACTCTACTGGAATTAGATTTTCCAGATTTGCATTACTATATTTTTCAAATTTCCAGATATACCTTCAATCCATTATTATTTCATTATAAATAGATATATATATATCTTAAGCACTCACTGATCTAATCTCTCTATTTACCACATAAACCAAAAAAGCAAAAAAACTTATTAGACAAATTAAGTCATCATGATGAAGAACATCCAAGTCCCAACTGCTGCCATTTTCATGTTGCTTCTTCTTCTTGCTTCTACTGGTAAAATTTAATCACCATATATATACTTTAATATATTTATTATATCTATCAGTTTTTATTCAATCAAAGCAAAAATTATCACAGATTTTCATCTTCTTTTTTCTTATTAATGGACACACACACAGGAGAAGAAGTAGTGGCACAACTTAAACTTTGCTCGGACAATTTTTTTTTGGCAAGTTGCAAAGATCAAGTCTGCGGGGAAGACTGCGCGCAGAGACATCCTGGTGTAGGAACTCGGGCTTTATGTGTTGATTTGCAACTATGCGGTTGCCAGTACTCATGTTGAAAAATGATATTGTTCCTTGTTGCCTTACTTTGGCTTTCATTTTCGAAAATGGTGGTTCTTGTCTATCACCCAATTACTACTCAATAATAATAATAATAATAATGCCAAAGTTCATACAGCATCATTGAATAAAATTGTCATCTCAGATACATATGTTATTTACCTTTCATTCATGTATAGGAAAAAAATCGAAGACTTTAATTTTAAGAGGTTTTAGAAAAATTTGATAATTTACATACATACATATATCCGATGTGAGAATTGAGATGACAAGATTTAGTTAAAAAGTACCTATATTTTGCACAAAAAATCATTAAATCAATGTTTTATGGCTCATTTTCAGTCCCCCCGAAGTAGGGGTGTAAGCGATACAGTACAGTTCGTAAGTTGTTCGGGCTCGACTCGAGAAAAATTCGAGTTCGGCTCGGAAAATTCGAGCCGAGCTCGAACTCGAGCCCTAGTTCAACGAACCGAGCCTGAGTATTTTAATACTCGGCTCGTAGGCTCGTCAAGCCTAATCGAACTTGCTTATTTTTTATATATTTTATATAAATATTATTTATAAAAGTACCAAATCAGCCTTAGTTAAATATTTTATGGGTGTTAGATATCTTGGATATATATGTCTTTTAACTATACATATCTTAAAACCTAAAAACTTCTTCTTCCCCCTTTTCCAATTGTATCGCCGCCCCTTCCCCTAAGCTAAAGGGCCCGTCGAAGCCAACCCATCATTCTTTCTTATTTTTTTTTGTTTTTCCAGCGCAACATCAAGATAACAGTTCAAAGCCATTGTTAACATTTTCGTTCTTCTTAACAATTTCAATTTTCGTTTTTTTACGCCACACTCCACTGTTAAAAGCCACCGTCGACGTCGAGTTCCCTTTTTATATTTTCAATTTTTATCTCAGCCTAGTTTATTTTTTGTTTCTATAATCTTGAGTTGTCGTCTTTGGCTTCCTCTAGATCCACACGTCTCTTGCTTCAATCTTTTCTTAGCAGACTTGTAATCTTTGGATCGAAATTGAGGATTTTAGGCATTCCAACCGAGCCTAATCGAGTAGCTCGAATAGGCTCGAGCTCGGTCTCGAGTCGAGCTCGAGCCTCTAAAACTAAGCTCGGTCGAGCTCGAGCCGAGCTCAAGCCCTGATACTTTTAGTCGAGCTCGAGCTTGAGTAGTTCACTACTCAACTCGGCTCGACTCAATTACACCCCTACCCCGAAGCACGTAAATTGGCTTTGGTGGCCAGTTTTTTATGTTTGCAAGAAGGCATAGATATAGATGTTAGAAAGAAATATATTGTGTTTTTATTTTTTATTTAAAATTAGATGCGAAAATTTTGCTCAAAAAAAAGTTAGATGCCAAAATAATAAATCCAAAGTCCATTGAGAAAAAAATAAATGAATTCATATATTACATTATGAGTTATTATTTGGTACATTATCGATGAAATTTTTGGACTTTACAAACGGCTTAAAATGTTGACAAGTGGCTCATTTCATGATTAATTAAATTTTTAATAATATAAATCTATTTAGTCTTTTAGACTCACACGTACAATATGCTTAATTCCACTAACAGTGGACCTCAATAATAACTCTTATATTATTCGTCAAAAGAAATTTGGCTGCAAGTGTCATGTGTTTATTTAATTTTTGTAACAACCTTTTTAATTTGGAAAATTATTCAATACGTCGTCGGTGGAGTTTAGCAAACTACACATGCTGGGGTTAAGGGTTGACATATATCCTTTACGGAATAGTTTTGTTTTGTATTTTAAAAACAAAATTAATTCAGAAAATAGACATGTGTCAACTGCTCACCCCACCTATAGAGTTCAAAATTTACACTGTCAATGAATCAAATAATTACCCTTTTAATTTTAGTGAAAAGAAAATTAATTTTATCTTTAATGAAAGGATTGAGAAGAACGGAGTTTGTATCTATATGCCTTTACCTCACTTTTTAAATTAGGAAAATTTCAAATAAGGATCGTCTAACATAAATTTTTATTGTTTAGTACTATACTAAGTTGAATTTATCAGAAGGGAAATACAAAGTTATAAAATTATTATAAAGGAGATTAAAGTACCACTTTTACCCTTATTTTCAAGTTAAATTTTCTACTTCTGCCATTGATTGTCTCTCTAGCTTTAATTAACAAACCTAATCGAAAAAATAAGCCAAAAATCTTAAAGAATGTAAAATCTAAAATATTTGTGAACGGACATTCAATTTTACATCCACAATCACATATTTATTATTAGTATATTGCTACAAGCCCCCCCGCCCCCTTTCACCTCCTTAAACTCCCGCTTGACATGTGAAACACATGTATAGACCACATGTTATCACTTTAATTGGTCCATTAAATCCATTGTCAAACTAATATATTTATATTTATGGGTTAACATTTAGTTTTCTATATTGCTCAAAAAAAATATTTAGTTTTTTTTTTTTTTTTTGAGAATATCACTTTCATTAATCAATAATCAGAGATTACAAACGCCGGGAGAAATAGTCCCGCACCACACGATTATCGTGCTAATACACTGAATTCCCTATTTACAAATTATCTCTAATTTCACTATCTATAACTACCAACATACTAAATACACAAACAAATAAATTACAAAGAAAACTCACAATTGCATGAGAGTAACTCACATTCCGTGAGAGTAGAACCCAAGACCTCGTGGTCCAGGTATACTGGAATTAAGAGTCCAGCACTCTACCACCAGGCCAAATGCTCGATGGCAAAATATTTAGTTTTCTATTCAAACTAAATAATATATTTTAGACTAAACTAATATATTTAGGAGTAATTTTTTTTTATGATTAACCCATTGTCAATTTTTTCTTAAATTTTATGTATACAAAATATTAACCCTAAATTTTTAATTTAGGGTTAAACCTAGTGAAATTAGTTATATATTTTTTTTTCTAAAACCCTATAACAATAAATTATCAATTTTGGAATTTACCCTTAAAATAAAATTAAAATTCTAATTTGGGGCTAAACCTAGTGAAATTAGTTATATATTTTATTTCTAAAACCCTATAACCATAAATAATCAATTTGAATCAAATAATTACCCTTTTAATTTTATTGAAAAGAAAATTAATTTTATCTTTAATGAGAGGATTGAGAAGAACGGAGTTTGTATCTATATGCCTTTACCTCACTTTTTAAATTGGGAAAATTTCAAATAAGGATCGTCAAACATAAATTTTTATTGTTTAGTACTATACTAAGTTGAATTTATCAGAAGGGAAATACAAAGTTATAAAATTATTATAAAGGAGATTAAAGTACCACTTTTACCCTTATTTTCAAGTTAAATTTTCTACTTCCGCCATTGATTGTCTCTTTAGCTTTAATTAACAAACCTAATCGAAAAAATAAGCCAAAAATCTTAAAGGATGTAAAATCTAAAATATTTGTAAACGGACATTCAATTTTACATCCACAATCACATATTTATTATTAGTATATTGCTACAAGCCCCCCCCC
>AWWV01009746.1:0-27471 GCA_001974805.1 Corchorus capsularis | reverse complement strand
CCCCCCCCCCGCCCCCCCCCCCCCTTTCACCTCCTTAAACTCCCGCTTGACATGTGAAACACATGTATAGACCACATGTTATCACTTTAGTTGGTCCATTAAATCCATTGTTAAACTAATATATTTATATTTATGGGTTAACATTTAGTTTTCTATATTGCTCAAAAAAATATTTAGTTTTCTTTTCTTTTTTTTTGAGAATATCACTTTCATTAATCAATAATCAGAGGTTACAAACGCCGGGAGAAATAGTCCCGCACCACACGATTATCGTGCTAATACACTGAATTCCCTATTTACAAATTATCTCTAATTTCACTATCTATAACTACCAACATACTAAATACACAAACAAATAAATTACAAAGAAAACTCACAATTGCATGAGAGTAATTCACATTCCGTGAGAGTAGAACCCAAGACCTCGTGGTTCAGGTATACTGGAATTAAGAGTCCAGCACTCTACCACCAGGCCAAATGCTCGATGGCAAAATATTTAGTTTTCTATTCAAACTAAATAATATATTTTAGACTAAACTAATATATTTAGGAGTAATTTTTTTTTATATGATTAACCCATTGTCAATTTTTTCTTAAATTTTATGTATACAAAATATTAGAAAGTTGTTTATTTCCTAAAACCCTATAACAATAAGTTATTAATTTTGAAATTTACACTTAAAAATAAAAATAAATTTTTAATTTAGGGTTAAACCCAGTGAAATTAGTTATATATTTTTTTTCTAAAACCCTATAACAATAAATTATCAATTTTGGAATTTACCCTTAAAATAAAATTAAAATTCTAATTTGGGGCTAAACCTAGTGAAATTAGTTATATATTTTATTTCTAAAACCCTATAACCATAAATAATCAATTTTGGAATTTACCTTAAAAATTAATTTTTGGCTAAATGCCCAAATCAGGACAAATCCTTTGCCCAATTGCTCACATCAGGGCCAAACTTTTAAAACGCTCCAAATCAGGACTAAACCTTTCGAAAGTGAATCAAATTGAGACATGTTATAACTGCCGTTTGCATTTGAAAAACAAGCACTAGTGGAAACGCGTAAGACATATATCCAAATTAATTTGAATTATTGTTGAGAATTTTGATGGATTAAATTAATTATTTAATATGTTGATAAATATATATGATTAAAAAGTAATATAACGATTTCTCAAAAAAAAAAAGTAATATAACGATAAAAAATAAAACTTTACGTCACTGCCATTTTCAATGGTCGAAGCTTTTTTTTTCCGTACATTGTCAATAGGGGGTTGCTAAATACCGTCATAGTTTTGCTAAATACCGCCCCATTTTTTACACTTTTGCCCTTTACCTTTTGCACTTTTTACACTTTTACACTGAGCCTCCCACTAGGACGGTTCAGCCACGGCGGAGCCTCCCCACTGGGATGGCTTCACCATGGGCAGGCCGCCCCGGTGGGGTGGCTAGACCAATTTTTTTTTTTGAAATAATAATTATTTTCTTAAAAAAAATAGTCGAGCCGCCCCAGTGGGGCAGCCTTTTCATGGTGAAGCCGTCCCATTGGGGCGGCCTGCCCATGGTGAAACCGCCCCAGTGGGGCGGCTTGAGCCATGGTAAGCCGTCCTCTTAGGGCGGCACGCGTCATCAATCCTAAATTTCGTCAAAAATTGCATTTTTCTGAAATCATCATCAAAATACGGCACATTATCGTTCATTTTTCTTAAATCGTCATCAAAATACAACACGTTAACGCTATTCTATGTTCGTGATAGTTTCAAGATTAGAAAATGAAGCAAAGGGCAAAAGCTAAAAAAATGGGGTGGTGAATAGCAAAAATGGGGCGGTATTTAGCAATCCAGTTGTCAATATTATGAAGAATTGCTGGAATAATAACAAAACTAAGGCAATGGTCGAAGAAGCTCGAAAACGCAATTCCAAGAAAACAATAGTTTAGATTGGGACCAGAATTTCTTTGAAGAAATCATCCAATCAATGGACTCCATTAAAGCTACTCTTCTTCTTCTTCTATCTTGAAGAAACGCAAGCCAGCAAGCCAACTTTCAAGAAAGTAACCCGAAAACCCGCCGCCGGTTATCTAATTCCATTGAATCTCCACAACACTTGCTTCCTTTAACTGTTATCCTTGACTTTAGCCCTTTTAAGCCGGTTACTATAAAAAAGTTAAGGATGGTTTACGGTCTCGGTTTGTTTAGATCTCGAATTTTCAGGGGAAGATCTTAGGAGATGTGGTTTGGATTCAAAAAAAGGGCGTTAGGAAGGTTGTTACTGATAAATTTGAAGGGCTATTGGGACTCCGACGAAGATTAGGGCGGTGGTGCGCGGAGGAGATTTTGCCGGAATCTGGGTTTGTTTTAGAAGTTCACGTCATGGTTAGGTGGAGGGAGGAGATTATATGAGAGAAATTAATTAGGAAGGAAAAATCTGAAATAAATTATAATAATAAAATATCTTAAATTTTTTTGACAAAAATATTACTAGTATATAATACTAACAGTTTTCCTTTTTTTTATTTATGTTTTGTTTTAATTAGCAAATTATTACTTTCATAAATTACCCATTTTAGGCGGTTTTCCTTTTTTTCCTTTTTCCTTTTTGTTTTCCTTTATTATAACAAATTTTAACACATTAATAATTTTAGAAAGATTTTACTTATTTCATTTTTCCAACCAATCAAATAATGCCACGTCATCTCACTATTTCCCTAACCGCGCGTGTCTTACGCTCATTTTATTCCGTTTGTGCATGTCCCAATTTGACTTTGTTTCGAAAGGTTTAGTCCTGATTTGGAGCGTTTTAAAGGTTTGGCCCTGATATGAGCAATTGGACAAAGGATTTAACTTGGTGAGAGTTTTTTTTTTTTTTTTTTATCAATTGCCACCCTCAATTGCACCAATCCATGTAAAAATGCTCTCACCTTCAGGAAAAGCTGACACTCCAAAATCGCCTCCACTCATCTGCAGCAGAAGATGATATCAGATGTTACATGAAGCAGTGCCGGTGCCCTATAGATTGGTAGTACAATCGAGGAAAGTGGCTTAAATTCGGACCCTATTTGATCTATCGACCCGAATTCTCAACGCTATTTATAATGGGCCTGCCCACTATTCTAGTTTGGGCCTATCACCAAGTGAAGCCCAACATTTATCGATATGCGAATGCTGAAGAAGTGATAGGCCTGTTTGCTTAAATTAGGTCCATTACTTTTATGTGGTTAATTGCTTAAGTTAGTCTCAAAGTTTTGGGTTTATGCTCAAATTGACACCCAACTTTTTATTTTGATCAAATAAGGGTTTTTTTTTAAGAATTTACTTAAATAAGGATATTGATGAGCCCTATATTTGACTAAATTAAATTTCAAATAAACTCTAATTTGAATAAACTTGAAAATAGAAAACTCCTTTGATCAATTAAAATGTTAGACTCCTATATCTTTTTTTATTTCTTATGCAAAAGAAAAGGAAAAAAAAAATAGTATAATTAAGTATCAACCATATCAAACCTAACTTGAATATATCTCTTTTTTTTAAGACATTAGATATCTTTATAGTATCATGTTGAACTCAAATGTTCTTCCCTTCATAAAATCCCAATCAAGTTCAAAAGTCATGCTTGTTATGCATTTGGCAGCACTATCATCCTTGCAAAGTTGAGATTGGTTCCAATTTGTGATTAAGTTATATTTGGATTTGGGGCATGGGATATAATACTTGTATGCACAAATCATCAACTATTTATCCAATGACATTCATCATTCTATCATAAACACACCGATCCTAAAGATTCATACTTCAACCTATCATTTCTGCTCTTTTTTCTCGTTCTATATTCTTATTGGTTAAAATATGACACCCTTCGTTAATGGGGGACTCGTTTCTGGACTGGTTATTCTCCCCTATAAATAATGTAGGATCCCTGCCGTTTGTATTGCAAGTAAGCAGGTAGCTCAGGGAAGAAAAGAAAATTTGAGGGTGAAAATCAGAAAGAAAAAAATATTGTGTTAAGTTTCCAATGGAGGCCAAATTGGTGGTACTGGTAGCAATGATGATGGTGATGGGATTCTTGGTTTTGGGTCCAAATCTTGTGGAAGGTGCATTTGGGATCCAGCTCAATCCATGCACACTCCCTGAGTGTATTGCTGAATGCAAGAAGGCACTGCAGGGGAAATTCCTCAGTGCAACTTGTGCTTCTGGGCCTCAAGGCAAATACTGCATCTGCTTAGGTTGAAATTACCTTAATATATCCAAATTTAAGGAAATAGTTTTCACAATCTCTCTCTTTTGTTGAAAACTATATAGTTTTCTAGTTCTTCCTTTACTAGTAAGGAAGGATATTATATATAAGCTTAATTATATATATGTATAGTAGTATATTATTATAAAATAAAGAGAGAATCGCCAATGGTCACAAATTCTGTTGGTCTAGTGCTTGTTAGACTTTTAGTTCCAGTGATTAGGGTTTAAATCCTAGTAAGTCTAAGTATGAAAGAATAAAAAAGAGAGAGATGCTTCGTAATGTGTAGTTTGTAGTTCATGTACCTGCACATAATTGTGCTGGTTAATAATAATAGTAATAATATACTAGTAGTTGAAATTTCAATATGGATTTGACTTGATAAATGGGTTATTGCCTTATTGGGTGCATAGATGCATTCAAATCATCTTTTCTTGCTACTCATGCATGCTTACATGATACCAAGAAAGCAGAAAAGATGTGCCAAATCATTCTAGATTTTTGTGTCATATATAAGAGGTGCCTGAAACAAGCAACCTTTTGAAATAAGTGTGATTAATTCCATTGGCTATATTAATTGGTTATCAATTAATATTTTCAGTTTTCTTCTTCTGTGAACTGATCAGAAGAACTTTGTTTAAGCCAAGTTTCAATTAAGTTTGTGAATCACATATCCAAATTAGGCTTGTCCCTAAAACTTGGTTAGGTAACAGGGCTATTGTTTTTTGTATAGTATGAATAGCAGAGCATGAATTTTATTGGTATAACTATAATAGCAGAGCAGGCATTTAACTTTAAGAAACAGAGTTTCTACTTTCTAGTTGAGGATGTCACATTGATTATTAAAAGTTTGAATCATATTCATAACATTAATTAAACCAAGTAACCAACCTATATATGTTTTGATACGTAAAGTAAAGAAAAAGATGCTTGTTCTACTTCTGCTTTCTGGGGTCCACCATGTTCCATTCTTGCTTGAGCCTTGAAGGGTGTTTAAAAACAACTATCCTCTGTTTGCTGCAATAAGGGAATAGAGAGCTAACAAATCTTGTTTAAAGAAAAACAAAAAGATCCTTGGAAAAAAAAAAAAAAAAAAAAAACTCCCTCCCCGAATTCTCTCAAAGTTGTCCCCCAAATATGTGACAATAGAATAATGATCAGCCTAACATATTTCAGTCTAGAGAGCAACATGTCATGATGCATATTAATGCTTCATGCTGCAGCCAAAACCAAATGGCCATGTTTCAGCGCAAAACAAATAATGCTGTCCAGAGTTTTCAGCACTGAAAAGTTGGAAATGCAAATTAACACCGACCATATCAACTTCAACTCCTCAGGGCTCAAAGGGTATCTATCACCAATTCAATATGGTCCCCTCTTTCTCAAAGACCATCAAGTAGATGGTCTCCAAAATGGCCAATATTCCAAAATTAATCTTAGTAATTAGTATGAGTTGCAATATCTGTAATATTTCTCCTCCTCCACAAGTCCAAGTTGCCTTGCTATTATATTTCTTTGTTTTTTGGTGAAAAAAGTGTACGGGTAGGGGATAGGTTATTCCATCTCCTATATCATAGCAAGCCGTCAACTCCTTTAGAGATTTACGAACTCCTTCTTTGTGAAGCTTTTTGAACTTATAAATCACCTATCAATAAGTATTCGTGGAAGCTCGAATCAAGTTGTCTTCCAACACAAGGTTCAAGTATATATTTACCACTTTGGCCAACCCAAATTGGCTCTTGTTACTATATATATGTCTGCTTTTGCCTTTTAGCTAGCTAATTAATAGCTATATATGATCATGAGTGATTTATCTGATGGACAATTGGCTGATGATCATTTGATGATTCTTCAGCAGCATTAAAATGTTGCTGCCCAAATTGCTGGCTGAAGTTATCATCAGAGGATATTGCTTGGTCCACCATCTATAGGAAGACAAGATTCTAGTTTTTAACCTCTTTTTTTTTTTTTTTTTTTTTTGCCAGAGATAAGATTCTAGTTAATTTGTTTCATTTCAAGCAAAGCAAAGTAAATTACTATAATGCTTGTTGAAATAGTATTGCAAGGAATTATATAAAGAAAAAAGAAATAAAGAAACCGTTAGTGCTCTTTAATTTGTACGATTGTTTTGGCTTGTTATCATGCAGATAAGATCCATGTAAACATCTTTACAGATAGAAATTTCTCAAGAAAGTTCCACTTTGTAAATACTACACTTTTTTCTCCTTGATGGTTACAAAAAAACAAAACCGGTTGTGAAGATTTTCCTTGTTTTCTTACAAGGTACTCCAAGTATTTTGTATCCTACCAAATGGGAAAATATATATAGAATCAAAAACATTGATAGTTTTCCTCAAAAAAAAAAAAACATTGATAGTTTGCTTTGTCCTGGCCCTTTTATTAAATTTAAGTACTCTATATATAGCTTTTGCTGCTTAGGTATTGCCACGTTTATAGTCTCCCAATCACTGTAGTTGCTTTCAGGATTTTATCCTACAAAGCTAATTAAGATTATTGGTCTAATAAGATTCCAGATACATAGCTTGCATCTAAATTAACCAATCAACCCAACATAATCTCTTTGTTTTCTACATGGTCCTCTCCTTGAATATCCTATCCAAAAACTAATGTATAACCTTATCCACTTTTTAGAAGTGTGGGATTTATGAGATATAAGGGACATGTTAAGCAGATGCAAGGCAAGTATGGTAGCCGGATTTCCATTAATTCAAAAGTTTATAAGTCACCTTAGCTTCAAATAGGGATAAACTTTCTAAACATCTATTTCCTTTATTCATAAGACTTGATGAACTTGATTAGGAGCACGAATTCTTTATTTGACCCAATTGTCATTCCCCAGAAAAATATATAATCAGCTAATTATTATCCAATCAAATGTAATCTTAATCCTTCCTTTTCAATTCAAAAGAAAGCAACAACTTCTAAAGTTGTTCCATGGTTTACTTAATTAACCATCAAATTAGATAAGTAACATATATGTTATATTCATATATTTTCCGTCAACTAGTGGCCGACGTGATGATGTCCGGCGACGGCAGCGCATGGCACGTGACACTGAGGTGAATGATGCGACGTAACAATGACATGGTCACGTGGAGTGAGCCTTCCCGCTGACGGTGCGGACTCTAATTAAGATGAGAAAGGCGGTGTGAATGTTTTCATTTCACCCAAAGAATAAAGATTGGAGAGAGAGACAGCTCCAGCTCCTTTTTAATTATCCAAGTAACGTCTTTAACTGTTACATTGACAAATGACAAACTGACACGTTGACACCAAAACCCTTTGTTGTACGTTAGCTTCCTGGCAAATTAACCGCCTCCTCTGTTTCGGTTTATAAAACGTCACTCTGTTCTTAAACACTCTCTCCATTTCTTTCTCCCCACAAATGTAATTCATTACTAAATTTATTAGTAAATTCATAACAGTTTCTTCCTTGCGTTTTGTCATTTTATTCTTCGTTTTGGAGTTTTTGTTCAGCGTGGAGATTTGGTAACAGAAAAGAGAAAATGGATGATGAATTTGCAAAGCTTATTAGGAGGATCAACCCTCCAAGGTATTTTTTTTTCAGATATGGAGTTCGAATACCCCTTCTGGGTTTTGTTTAGGGTTCTTTCATCTCGGTTTTCTTTCCATCTTTGATGAGTTGTGTTTCATGGTTACAGAGTTGTTGTTGGCAATGATGCCTGTCAGCATGCTACCGTTATACAGGTAATTAAAAAACGCCTTTTGGTTGTTGGCCAAAAAAAAAAACGCCTTTTGGTCATTTTCCTATTAAAAACATGCATTTCCTCATAAAATATGCCTGAAAGTAGATTTACTGCTTCCTGGAAGTCTATGGTAAATGAAATTTTTAATGACTTTTAAGTATTTTGATGATATTTTAGGTTGAAAGTGTCAACAGACATGGAACTCTCCTTGAAGTTGTCCAGGTTCTTTCAGACCTGAACCTTGTCGTGACCAAAGCATATATATCATCTGATGCAGGATGGTTCATGGATGGTATGTCTCAAAATTAATTCGTATCTAAAGTCTTCTTTTTTTTTTTTTTTTTTTTTTTTTCTCATGTTAAGTGTTCTAATTATATATATCAAACTTGTTTTTCCAGTTTTCCATGTAACAGATAATGATGGAAACAAAATTAGAGATGGAAAGACCCTGAATTATATACAGAAGGTAAGGGATCACACAGAAATTATGATCGTTTTCTGATAAATTTTCATGTTCTTCTCAAATTCTCCAGGAAGGATTGACTGAATATTGTTTTGTTCAATATCTCTGCAGTCTATAGAAAATAAAGTCCATTACTTAAATTCAATGAGGAGCTCTGTTGGGTTAATTCCTTCAAAAGACCATACTTCAATAGAACTAACCGGCAGCGACAGGCCAGGCCTTCTCTCGGAGCTATCTGCAGTCATGGCCGACCTAGGTTGCAACGTCGTGAACGGTGAGATCTGGACACATAATGCTAGAGCGGCCGCCGTCATCCATGTCACCGACCAAACAACCGGGGAAGCAATTGAAGACCCAGAAAGACTTTCAACGATCAAGGAACTTCTCTTCAATGTCATGAAAGGGAACAGTGATTTCAAGACACCGAGAATGTGTGTTTCGTCTTCCGGAGTAATTCACAGAGGGAGAAGATTGCATCAGATGCTGTTTGCTGATAGGGATTTCGAGAGGCCTGAATCTGATCAGAGTCTTAAATTTGAAAGCGCAAAACAACCCCATGTAACTGTGTTGGATTGCAGTGATAGAGACTACACAGTTGTGACTATAAGGTCTCTGGATCGACCCAAGCTGTTGTTCGACACTGTCTGTACTTTAACAGACATGGAATATGTGGTTTTTCATGGAACAGTTATTACAGGAAGAATGGAAGCTTATCAGGTTTGAAATTGAAATCACCATTAACAAATTCAAGTTTTATCGTGAAATGAAATCTTAAATGGGTTTATTAATATGAAATCTTTTTGCAGGAATACTATATCAGGCATGTCGATGGATTCCCTATAAGCTCTGAAGCTGAACAGCAACGTGTTGTTGAATGTCTTGAGGCAGCCATTGAAAGGCGAGCCTCAGAGGTGCTTCTTCTTCAATATTTTTTTCCTTTTATTTAATCCCTCAAAGCAAGGCTTGATTCGTAATATTGAAAACTTGGCTCTGTTTCAGGGCTTGGAATTGGAAGTTTGCACGGATGATAGGTTTGGACTCCTTTCGGATATTACAAGGATATTTCGTGAAAACGGTTTGTGCATTAGAAGAGCGGAAATAACAACCAAAAGTGGGAAAGCAAAAGACACTTTCTTTGTCACGGATGTGTCTGGAAATCCTGTTGATTCCAAAACTGTGGATTTGATCCAGCATCAGATAGGACAAGTAAATCTTCAAGTAAAAGGGGATTCCTCCCTGTCTCCGAAGCATCCCAAGGAGACCACAGGAAGTTTCCTCTTTAAAAACTTGTTTAAAGGACGAAGTTTCCAAAACTTTAAACTCGTCAAATCTTGCACATAATCACCCTTCCCTTTCCCTGTTAGTTTTTGTAGGAGAATTCTTAAGTTCACCTCAAACAGTAAGATTTTGTAAGTAAATTGTACATAATTGATTTAGTTTGAAATGAAAGCAACTTAGATTGTATAGCATCTGCCATTTCATGAAATATTTGTAAAGAATTGCCTAGACTGGAAAATGCAAATATACTTTCTACTACTAAAAACATTGACACAATGATTCCTGATATCACCCTTGCAGAGATACCTATCTTACTAATGAATGTACTTGATTTAATAAAACTCTGATACACATAAGCAACTAATGATACAAATGATGTTACTCAATAAAGCATCTGTTGAATTCCCAAATTTTGATGTTAATGCATCTGTTATGCATCTTTACATTGATCTACAAGACTACACCCCATTAACTTACGCGCCAGTTTGTGATTGTACAGCACCCTGCTCTCGCGACTTTGGTATACCAGCACCGTATGTCCTTTGCAAGATGTTCAGTCGTTCTTCTAAGATATATTCTTTTATCTCCTCAATTGCAGCATATTCCTTCTCCATTAGCTTCTCTGCCTCTTCACAATGCTTGATTTTGGAGTGCAATTTCTTAAACTGTATTCATGGAAAGGATAACATTAGGCATGGCATACTGATTGATAAAAATGAATAGCTTCATAATAAACAAAGTAAACTCTGAAAGTGAAATAGATAGCTTTAACCCACTTGTGCCTCAATTATGGTTGCAACTAAATGTTCAATTTCCCTCTCTTCCTGATCAGCCAATAGTTTAGAATGAGCAGCAGCAGCTCCAAGACCTGTTGCAACTGCTGCTCTAATTCGCAGAGGTAGGGGTACATCATTCTTCTTTGGAGACATCTCTTGAGTTTCTGCAAGAGTATACTTTCTTTTATTGATAATTGGGAACGAAAGACTCACAGTATAAACATACAATAGTCAAACTTCAATCAGTAGGACACGTCAGAATCATGGAAAATCAAACATCTGATATTTACATACTGAATTACTGAGTGATAAGTGATAAACCAAATCAACCCCCGCCCTCCATACACACGCACAAGAAGAAAATACCAGGTAGAAATAGCTAAGCAAGAATTCAGCAGACGCCAAATGTATAACATCTAGTTTTAGTCCCATAATTCTGTTACTTAGTCAAAACTCAAAATTGCCAAATGCCCAAATCATTTTGCATGACTATCTAAATTTGTATATACATACCTGATGGACTGGATCTCTCCTTCATCTCTGAATGTTCATCATCATCGACCCTAATAGATACATGAGAACAAATACTTCAATAACCATCATAATAATGTGCAAGCTAAAGAAGAGATTTAGGATCATAGGA
Organism: Corchorus capsularis; assembly: GCA_001974805.1. Lineage (NCBI taxonomy): Eukaryota > Viridiplantae > Streptophyta > Magnoliopsida > Malvales > Malvaceae > Corchorus > Corchorus capsularis. Next base: position 16,339 of record AWWV01009746.1, on the reverse strand, counting down.
AAGAAATATAGAAATAACAATTATAAACTTTTATATAACCTTTCTGGCTGATGAAGTGAAGTAGGAGATAGCAAGCCATTAGTTAAATTAATCTCATCACCATCAAATATTTCCCTTGGACATGACAATTCATCAGAAAGTACTGTAACTGCAGCCTCAGCAGCAGCAGCAGTGATTTGCGGCCCAACCATGGTTGAGATTAAAGCAACCTACAGGAAACACAATAAATGAATGTTACAGATAAGGGGAATGCAGATACATCAAAAATCACTTCATGGTAATGACAAATATGTTAAAGAATTCTTCAGAAATTGTATATATGATTAATCATGACATTAAAAGTATTTGTGTGCTTTTAATTACAAAGCATAAACAGAAATAAAGTTAGAATTTATGACAAAGCATAACACCAGGTAAAAAGAAGACATCGTATATATATTAATTAATAGGGCAGCCTGCTACAAGCTTTCTGAAACATAAGATCCAAGTAAAGACTGTTACCTGCTTCATTAGAGAACTATCAGCATCAGGTACTGGAGCAGTCCGTTTTTTCTTTAAAGGAGGCTCTTGATTCTCAGAATCCCCATTCTTTTCATTCTCATTTGTGATACCATGCCCTAGATTTTGCCCTTGATCCTCATTTCTAATATTCTCTTGATGCTCAGATGAAGGAACAGGAACTGGTTTTGCACCATTCAAGTTCGTAGTGGGGCCACTTGAATTGGCCCTTCCATTAATAGAATCTATCAAAGACCCCCCAAAAGGCAGCTCAACGAGTTTCGTAATACAATCAAGTTTAGACTTCGTTTTAACATCTTGAGCAACAAGATCCCAGTCATCCCCGTGTCTCAAAACAGATTCCAAAAGAAGAAGAGTTTCTTCTTCGGTCCACACAGCTCCAGTGGTAACGCTGTTTCCACTACATTCTTTCAACTTGAAATCATCCACAGATTTATTCTCCCCATAATTTCCACTTTTGAAGCATTTTACACAAACTATGAAATTATCCTGCACATGTGATACTCGTATTTCATTACTAACAGAAAGGGCAACTAAAACAAAAGCACCAAAGAAACAAAACAAATACCTTTAAGAGAACCTAATTAATTTCTAAGTGGTATGGTCCTATATTCCTATTGCTTAGAGATGTAAAATTTTACAGGAAACTATTTTCAAATTTACAATACTATAAACCGCATGTATCAACTCTGCAGCAAATCATGCCTTGAGTTTATTACAGCTAATGAAAAGATTCTTCTTCCAGTTGCATTGGGCGTAATTGGTTCTCCAGACTAACCTAGTTAGATTGTTGCACCTCAAACATGAATGAAAGCAAGAAATACAACTAATAAAAGCTTGAATGAGATAAGACCATTTAGAACAACAAAAATGTCAACATAAATTAAAGAAAAAAGAAAGCTATTTGCTTGGAGAACCAATATATCAAATGCTAGAAACAAAATTCACATCAACATAGCATTATTATTTGTGCTAATTCAGATATAAACAATTCCAAGCTAAAACTAAACAATAAAAGAATCACTAAAGAAAAAATGAATTACCTTATTATATGCATAGTACTCAGAATCACAATTATCTCCACAATTACCACAACGTAGCCTCTTCAAATCACCAAAAACATCCGAATAGGAAGCTAAAGGTGGCAACTTAACCCCACCCTCCCCAAACTCACTATCACTGCTCTTCTCCTTAACGACCGGCGACGACAGCGGGCGCAAGGAACTAGGATCGGCCACGACCCGGACACCATTTGGAGCCCCGTCTTCGACCCGAACCTTAATATCGTTCTGGGAACCTTCACGGGGTCGGGGTGGGGCGACGAAGTTGATCAAACCCCAGTTTTCCAAGAAGCAGAAGACCTTGCGTAGCAAGGTGACGTCACCGACAAGGCATTTACGGATTTCGGTGAAATTGAGGCGGCGAGAAGGGTCTTCCCTGTATTTGTTGATGATGAAATCTCTGTATTCTTTGTAGATTTTGGGAGTTCTTGAGATTGAGGTCCCTTCGAAGAACTCTTTCAATGCTAGCCTCTCTGTTTCGTGGATATCGTTCCATGAAAACCAACCTACGAAGAAGATGAAGAAGAAAACAAATTAATGACGAAAAAGGAGATTGGGATTTTCTTGTTTTCTTGTCTCTTAATTCTTTATTTTCTTTGTTGGGTTGGGGAAGGGAAGTAATTAGTTAATGAGGGACTTACTGGAATGGCTTGGGATTGTGTAGAGGTCGAGCTCTGGTTCTTCGGGTCGAGTAAACTCCGGGTTCGGATTGTGGCGAGTGTTGTTCTCCATCCCCCCGGGTCCTTGGTGAGTTTAGATTTGTGTCGTTTTGGGTCCGATTCAGGATTTGTTCCGTCAAGTGTTGCTGGGCTGCTAGCTATGAACGGGTTTGATATTGCCACGTAGGAATGAGCGCATCTAAGGTCACCGACCAATCAGAATCTCACGAAAAGACGTTGTAAATTTGTAATTATATAATAATATAATATCTATCTATCTATCTATCTATATACTATATATAAAAGCACGAGTTTTGAGAAACTTTTGAATTGCCTATTGTATCCTTATTTTTCAAATATATTGTCTTAAATGTCCTTACTTAACTATTATAGTTTTATTCTACTAGAAACTCTATTTTTATTCAATTAAATTAAATCTAATATCTTTGTAATTACTTTATTTTTACCAAAAAATTTGGATATACTAAAATTTTTTCTAATATACAATTTTATTCTACTAAAAACTCTATTTTCATTTAATTAAATCTAATATCTTTATAATTACTTTATTTTTACCAAAAAATTTGGATATATTAAAAATTTTTCTAATATACAATTTTATTCTACTAAAAACTCTATTTTCATTTAATTAAATTCAATATTTTATATAATTTTTTTTTTATTTTTACCATTTTAATTTAAAAAGTAATTGTGATTGACATTTTCTATCTGATAGTTCAATGTATTATGATTAAAATTTGTTATTTTCCTAAAGTGTAATTATTTTATTTGACTTATAATTATTTTTTTCTTGATAAATACAACTTTGTTGTGGGTTTAAATTTGTTGTTTTATACATTGTTAATATTTTTATTTGTATGGAATAATTTCTTTTGTTACTTTGATGGTAAAACCCAATGTATATATAAATGGGCTGGTCGGGTTGGATTTGGGTTCAGTTTCGGGTTAAGGAAATTTTGGGTTATACGGGTTCGGTTAATTTTTGGTTTTAGATTGGGTTGAGTTTGGATCGCTTAAATGTCGGGTCATTTGGATTTAGGTCATTTTTGGTTTGGGTGTTTTTCGGTTTTGGGTCATATGGTTCCAATAATTTTGGGTTTGAGCCTCTGGTTTAGCCTCTAATTTTCAGGTTTAGGTCTTTTCGGATTCTGGTCATTTAAATACAATTAATCTCGATTTAGGTAATTTCGGGTTGATCGAGTTCGGGTCATTAATGATTTGGGTCAAATAATTTCGGTTTCGAATTGAGCGGATTTTTTGGTCGAATCGAGTTGGATCTGGTTCGGTTTCAGGCAGTCGAGTCGAATACCCACACTCGGATAAAATTTTGTCATCTCTAATAATATAATTTTTTAGGACAAAATTAGTAGTATGCTTAAGATTTTAATCTTCATATAATTTAAAGTATTACGTGCAACGTACGTGGAAGCGAAAACTAGTAATAAATAAAAGTATCGGTAAAGTTTTTTTTTTCTTTTCTTTTTTCTTTTGGCAATAGTATCGGTAAAGCATTTTAGTACTAGTACAATTAATTTGTTTTTCTTTTCTTAAATTTAACCACACCCACACTTGTTTTTTTTTTATTCAAAAAGAAAAATGAATTGTAGAATTTTCAATTTTTCATGTTAAATGTTTTAAACCTTATTGTATTGCATAATAATCATATTGGGTACGACTAATAAGAATGAACTCCATCGACATTTAATTTTCTCATTCTACTTCATCTAGCCTTCATCAGAATTGCATGAAATGTATATACAAATTACTATTATATATTTTATTGATGTTAAATTGTGTAGTGACCCTGCTCCATTTTTGTGCAAAAAAAAAAAAAGATTGTGCCGTGACTCAACTTCGAGAATGATAGAGTTCTATGTGGTCTGTAAAAGAGAGAATCGTGAAATGAGTCTCAAGACTCTCTCAAATAAACCCTCTCCAACAATTAAGTTAGTACGGTCCCTCTATGTGAGATGAGAGAGTTGGAGTATGAGAAAATAGCCTAGGAAAAAACTACTTTCTTAAAAAATAGTTAAAATAGTTAGAATGAAAAATTAGGACAAGGCCATGTCACAAAAGCTAAGATTTATGCTATCTACTTTGCCCTTCGACTTGCTTGGGAGCATGGTGTTCGTAATGTTATTGTTGAATCTGATTCGCTGCTAGTGGTGGATAAGATTTTGAAACCACTACGTGTGCATGATCCTCTTTCTTCGATTATTCATGCTTACAAGAACCTTTGTACCTTTTGCAACGGGAATGGAACTGTTCCCTCGTTCATACATATCATGAGGCCAACATGTGTGCTGATTTTTTAGCCAACTGGACTCATCATGGCATTGCGACTGTAACCAAACTGGATCAGCCATCAAACGCACTTCATCGACTCCTCCAAGAAGACTTGATGGGGATAGCTAGGCCAAGGGCCATCATTAATCATTAGCGGTTTTTAACCGCTCATATGTACCAAAAAAAATAGAGGGTGGTTTTATATTCGATTTTTACTTTTATGAATGGAAAAATAGTGTGAATTGGGAGAAAAAAGCTCGGAAAAAACTAATCTTTCTTAAGATTTGACGCACAACTCTACTTTAAATTAATTAAAAACTTACTATGATCATTATTGGATACTTATACCTAGGGGTGTAATCGAGTCGAATAGTCAGCTACTAGAGCTTGAACTCGATTCGATACAAGTATCAAGCTATTCGAGCTTGGCTCGAAAAGTTCAATACTTAATTAAAAAAACTCGAAAAAAATTTTTTTTAGCTCAAACTCAAACTCAACGGGTATATATAAGTAATTTTTTCTAATTAAATATAAAATATAATGTATATATATGTGTGTACCGAGTAGCTTGACGAGTATCAAGTCAAGTATCTCTAAACTCGAGTTTGACTCGATTCGATACTCGAGCTCGGCTCGACAATGACAAAGTCGAATTTGAATTTTCTTGACTTGAGCTCAAGTAGTTTACGAATAATCTTGTATCACTTACACTCCTTCCAGGAGGTCTCGAGTTTAAATCCTAAGATGGGAGAGGTGAGATTTGAGATAGGAGAAGGTCACCTCCTATTGTGTAACCCATTTAAATATCACGTTCATGAGTAGTAAAAAAACTTACACCTCTGCCCATCCCCTGCCCATACCGATTACTGAAACTCCTAAAATATATAGAGAGATAGATGGGCTTTGGTTTAAACGTCAGCCCAATATTATGGGCTGACCAGAGGGTTCAGACAATGATTTTATTTGGACACAAGTTATGAAAAACACTTCTGATTTCTGGACTCATCATTGTCCGATGCGATAATGCTCAAGGTTTCGGGTTCCGACAGTCAGCTTACTCTTCACCTTCCCGCCCCATCAAAACATTCAAAACCGCAAGAAAAACTCCCTTCCAGTAAACCCAATCACCTTCGAATCCTCAAAAAATGCACCCATTTAATCCAATTCAAGCAAGTTCACGCTCAAATTATCAAAACCCCAGTTCACCAACCCGACATACACCTCTCGAAACTCATCGAATCCTTAGTTGGCTCTTCCCATATCCATTACGCCCGCATGGTGTTCGATCAATTAACCCAGCCCTCCACCTTCTCTTTCAACACCATGATTAAAGGCTACGGAACAAATGATTTGGGCCATAAAGGAATTGACCTTTACATCCAAATGAGATACCAGGGTGTAAACGCGGATACTTTTACTCACCCATTTCTGTTGAAGGCTTGCTATGGTCTCAAACAAGGAAAAGGAGTCCATTCCTTGGTTGTCAAAAGTGGAAGATTTAGTTCGGAGATACATTCTTTAACTTCTTTGATGACTTTTTATTGTTCATTTGGTGATGTTGAATCTGCCCAGTTACTGTTTGATAGGATGCCTGAGAAAAATGTGGTTACTTGGACTGGGATTATAACAGGTTATGTGAAGCAAAAGAGGTATAAAGAAGCGATTGAGTTGTTTTACCAAATGAAAATTTCAGGGGTTGAAATAAATGAATTGACTTTGGTTTCTGTACTCTCAGCTTGTGCAAATTTGGGAACTTTGGAATTAGGTGAATGGGTGGATGAATATATTGATAGGAAGAAGATATTGTTGAACCCAAAGCTTGGTGCTTCTCTCATTGACATGTACGCTAAATGTGGTCGTATTGACAAAGCTTCTCGAGCTTTTCAGACCGTGCCCTATAAAGGTGTTTATGTTTGGAATGCCATGATTGGGGGACTTGCAATGCATGGTTATGGGATTGAAGCGCTTGACAGATTTAGGGAGATGCAAGGGAACGGAATAAAGCCAGATGGGATAACATTCATTGCAGTTTTGTCTGCTTGTAGTCATTCAGGGTTTGTGGAGAAAGGGAAGGAGATATTTCATTCAATGAAAAGAGATTATGTGATTGAGCCTAACATCAAGCATTATGGATGCTTGGTGGACCTTTTATGCAGAGCAGGACTCTTGAATGAGGCTTATGAGGTTATAATAACGATGCCAATGAAACCTAATGCGGTTTTGTGGGGAACTTTGCTAAATGCCTGTTCTGCTACTGCCAATGTTGAGCTAGCTGAAGCTGCAATGCAACAGCTCATGGTTTTGGAACCATTTAATGATGGGAACTATGTTCTTATGTCAAATATTTATGCTGCAAAGAAACGTTGGGATGATGTAGCAAGGGTTAGACAGATTGTGAAAGATAGACAAATTGTGAGGAACCCTGGCCATAGTTTGATTGAAGTGGATAATGTTGTCCATGAATTTATGGTTGGTGATGGTAGGCACCCCTGTTCAGAAGAGATATATGACATGTTGGAAAAGGTTGCCGTAACCTTGAAAGATATGAGCAAATACTCAGGTTCATCTGATCATCACTTCGATCACTTGTAAGCATAAACCTTTTGTCAATAATCATTATTTGAGATGGTAGCATCATCCTAATTTCTAAGTTTGTATTTGATGCATTTACTATCCATCATTGTGGGAGTTAAAAGTCACAAAACTAAAGAAACCCTTTATTTCCATTCTATGAAGGCTTGAGGAAACAGATTCAACCCGGCTTTAAAGTCTGAACATTTTATTGCATTAGTATTAAGCTAAGCATTGTTCACTTGATTTTCCGCAATTCCCCTGTTCATTTAGTTCATGTTACCCTCAACTTCTCATACTTAGAGCCAGCAGTACAAAACAATAAATAGGATTATATAGGAACAATATCATGACAGAAATTCATGTAATTCAAACTGATTGTATTCTCATCACTCACTCCATTTTCCTATATCCAAACAATTTGCTATTGTCACAAACCAGAATCGAACATTAGGAGAAAAGAATATCAAGATCTGGAGATCAAAGGTAAATGATAGTAACAATGAAAGTGAAATTATTAATAAATAAAAGGAACAGCAACATTTATTGTTATAAATTCTAACACTCTTTTGATTTATATACACAATGAGTGTTAACCCTCAATATAAAAGTAGAAACTAGGTTCTGATGTAGGGTAACCAAAACCCAGCAGCAGAATCACAATTGCTAGAAACTATATTGGTATTATAAGTAACCAAGTTATCCAAGACTACCTCACAAGAAACTCTTAGCATAGCTCTTAACTTGAAGAAACCCATCTCATACCTGAGCCTGCCCATTACGCTCAAACTCAATGGCACCATTCTCTTTTCGTGATCACTTTCCAGTTTCTTCTTCAAATCATCAGGCAAAACCAACCCAACACCCGTCATGGGAGTTTGCAGAGTTATCTCCTCCTTAGGCTCTTGAAAGAATGAAGGAAACACACCGCCGCTCAATCGAATGCCTCTATAACTAGCAACAATAATGGAGTTGTGGCCTTCAAAGACGAAACTTACATGCCTGGCGGGATTACTCACTTTCATTGTGATGTTAAACAGGGATGCAAATCTGGTAGGGGATTCGTAAAATATAGGGTAGTAAAATGAAACTTGTTCGATGGTGAGAGTTGGGACACGTGGTCCCAAGGCAATTAACAAAATGATCGGAATACCAACAAGGATAATCATGGAGAAGAAAATAATGGAAGCAATCATACAGAATTTATACTTGTTGGGGTGGCGAGCAGAATTAGTTTTGGTGGTGGTGGTGGGATTGTTGGCGGGGTTTTGGAGAAGCCGCCTTCTATGGTCTTTGAGGCTTGTTGAACGTGGAGCAACATTGTAAGCAAACCTCGGGTTTTTCACAGGTCGAAGGATTTTAGCGGCGGAGAAGGGTTGGTTGTTGTTAGGAATGGGGTAGTAGCCATGTTTTGGGTTTTGTTTTGGAGATTCCATGTCCATGGATGAAATGGTTTGAATGAAAGAGAGTTTTGGATGAAGGCTTTGGAGGGGGGAAGAAAGGATTTATAGAATGGCTTCTGGTTATATTGGGCAACTGGTTTTAATTCTTTGCATGATTTTGGGAGATTAATGGAGATTTGATTTGATGCTAATGAGTTTTTGAAATTGATATTACGAGTGCCATGATTGATTTGATTTGCTTTGTGATGAACAACATTGACGGGAGTAAATGAAGGAAAACAGAGAAAAGTAAGGCAAGTCCTTCCCATTACAAATTACTACTGTACAACACAAAATGGGAGAATTTAAAGAGGACATTGTACAATATTTTTTGGATTATGTCTTTGTATAATACATATTCAATATATTGATGACAACACAAAAATTACGGACAAGAGAAGACGAAAGAAGGAAGATATGAATTCAGAATTCGGATTCTAACGCGGAAAAACCAGGGCATTGGTTAATTTCAATTAACCAAAACTTTGCTCTTATATTCTATTTTTATTTTCATAATATTGCCAGGTTAATTTCAATTAAGTTTTCACGATGAGAAAATCTAAAAGCCCTGATTGAAATACACGAGCAAAGCTAAACCAAAAATCAACCACATAATTGAAAGTAATTCATTAGAAATGCACAGACCTTCACCGCAAACAGAATCTACTGGGTAGTAGTATTTTATAAGTTCAACTACGAAAAATATAACCATTAGTCTGGAAAAAGAGTGATACGAGTCAAAAGTTGATTGCAGCTGACTACACAAGAACATTTAATCAAACAAGAATAGTAAACAAAAAAAGCCATGACTAGAGGAGAATCTCAAGGGACAAATCCTAAGTCATTCTTTGTGCAGCTTCCTTTGCAAGAAGCCTTTCCTTTGCCTTGGTTTTGGCCTGTGACTTGGAGCCCATGATACCACCTCCCCACTTCTTCCTGTACTCATCGTACTTGTCGTTGAAGTTTGCCTGCAACGTTTAAAGTTACAAGTCACACTCATGTAACTTGAACAAAAACTGAAAACTAGAGAAATACTGGAGATGTGATCTTACCTTGATAGCCTCAAGGATTTTGCTGAACTCCATCTTATCCTCATTCTTCACTGTGGTCAAGCACAGGACAGCAGCAGTCTTTTTGTGGACAATCTGCGGTAGTGTAAATACATAAAATTAGTAATCTACACTTAGCTTATAACTATATAATTAGAAGAAAACTCAAAAAGCAAAGAAATAGGGAAAAGACGGCTACCGATCCCAAACGTGATTTCCCCTTGACAATGCAGTAAGGGACCTCCATCTTTCTGCACAAAGCAGGGAGCCACACAACCAACTCGATGGGATCAACATCATGAGCAATAACGACCAATTGTGCCTTGTTCTGCAAATTACATAGTAAAAGAGACCATGATATCAGCAACTCAGCAACAAACAGGATACCAGCCCCATACTAGCTTAACTGATAAAACTGAAGGAGCTAGAGAGCAACCTGCTCAATAAGGTAGGTAACATGGTTAAGACCATATTTCACAACAATTGGTTTCTTAGACTCAGGAGATTTTCCTTCAGCCTCAGCCTGGGCCTTTTTCAGTAGACGTTCCTTTTTAGCTGCCTTGTCCTCTGGCCTGTACTTGAGAAGCAACTTGAACAGACTTGTTGCTGCAATACGACAAAGAATAGCAAAGTCCGATCATTATAAAGGGGAAAAGGATTCAGCTGTAAAACATGTGGAATCAAATAAGAAGGAATGGAACAGGTAATAAAAAGACGAAAGGATTCAATGTAGGAATTATCAGGACAAAGGCCACAAAACAGGTTATACATTCAAAATAGCATACTCTATTTAAGAAGACATTTCCTTAATCTAAGTCATACTACAAGCATCTATGCTTAATTTAAAGGAAAAAAAAGAAAAGATAAATGGAAATAAGGATATTCAGTAGAATCCATTCTCTCCTAATATGTTATTTAACCCCTAAAAGCTAATCAAAGAGTAGACATCATCAGAAACAAGTTAGAAAAAAACTTTAATGCATACCAAGATTCTTATCAAGAGTCTTGGTAAACTGGTTCAATGCTGGTGGAACCTTCAACCTCTGCTTAAGGATCCTCTTTTTCCTTTGAATGCGAACAACCTTGGGCCACTTCACGAATCGGTGGAGATCCTTCTTTGGAGGTAGAGCCCCTCCAATTCCAAACTGCTTTGGACGCTTCTCAAACAATGGATTGACAACCTTCTCCTAATTTCCAAAATTAAGAGAATAAACAGAAAGTGAGATCACACTAAAATTTATTTGGAGGAGATAAGAAATTAACTAAGCGATGATAATTACTGGTTTCTTCTTGGCTGGTGCAGCCACCTTTCCACCTTTCTTTGGGGCCTGCATTTAACAAAAAAATAACATTAAGATGGAAACCTTTCATATAAGAACATTAAAATTCAAACTTCAACGACTAGTTCACACCATTAAACTTTTTTCTCATAGAGTTAACAACGAATTCTTTAAGCAATACAAAAACTTCCACTGCTTCATCTAGCGAAGCACTTTCTGGCAGGACAATTTTCTTCTAAGTAGCTATAGTACCAAAACTATTTCTAAATATATTGAGCAACACAAAGAATAGCTCATTTAGTTCAACTAATACTTATCCTAATCTATGAATGCAACCAACGTTCACAACATTATGTTAATAGCTCTAATGGATCTGTTCATTTCTGATAAATGCTACCCAGACATTAATCAGTCTTTTTCCCGAGAAATTTACCAATATCATCAAAACCAATTATCTACAATAAGTTTCCCAGGTGTAATCCTCTAACTAGACACCATACAAATAAATCTCAAAATAACAAAAATAAAAGCTCATCTAAAGCGAAAACGAGCATAAGATGAAAGGCCATATGAAAGGAAGTAAAAACAAAGCTACGCATAAAAAATAAGAAAACAATATGAAATGAGGGTCATCGTCGTTACCATTTTCAGCGGCGCCTTGTGAAGCTTCTTCCGAGCTTTGTTGTTAAGTGAGAAACGGCGGAGGAAAACCCTACCAAAAAAACGAAGAAGGCAAGACGCAACAACTAGGGTTTATATAACAAGGTAGACATAGGTTAAAATAGATGTGGGTTTTTTGCTTATCATTTTGGGACATTTGGGCTGGTCCGGCCTAGGCCACCCGATATGATTTAGTTGGGCTTTAGCTCAAATTTGGAGGCCTATAACTATTCCTTTCGGCCCACTTACCAGAGTTGGTCTGGGCTTGTCTGGGCCGTGCCCAGGACTACGACAGACTGCTTTCTGCTTTTCCATTTACCCAACTTCGGCTGGGTAGGGTCCATAACCACCCTAAAATGAGGAATTGTTAATTTTCATTTTTGGTGATAAAAAATTGACAACCTACCAAGAAGATTACACAAGCGTTTACATGAAGACTTAATTAAATTGGCATGACCTAAGGCTGTAAAATTACCGCTCCTTAGCCCCCAAAAAAAAAAGGCGTTTTAAAGCTAAATAAATTAATGGTATAGGCCATTGGTCATTTGGTATGATGGTAAAGTATTAGACTTTTAATTTCAATGACTAGGATTCGGTTCTAATAGCCTCAAGTACAAAAGAAAAGATCAATGGTATAAAAAATAAACGACCTACCTCATCTAAGGTGGCATGTCTTAATGCACGTAGGAGGTTAATTCAACAAAATTAGATATTCTCTTTACTTTAGTTCTCGTCTTTTACTATAGTCACACGATTCTTATCTTTAGTCACTTAATATGTCCTACAAAGAATTGTCTGACCAAAAAAAAAATTAAGAGTTGGGAATATAAAAGATAAAACAACTAGAATAGTAGTACCATAAAATAAATCACAATAATATATACTATCCAACTCTATCTCAGGTTTATTTAAAATTTTAAGTAAGAATCATGTCATCTATTTGAGGCCAATAGTACTTAGGCAATGAAATTGATTCCTTTACCTAAGTGCCTAATAAACAGCTTGCCAATAATGCCATTACCATGATAACCGTTGCACCTGTTTTGTCATGATTTCTAAAAAGAGGAACCATCTTAAGGTTTTTGTTAAGTAACCTAGCCACCGAAATTCGACCCAACTTTGTACTAGTCAAAGCTTTGTTTTTGTTAAAGCATAAAGTTAATTATCGTAGAAAACTTTTTCTATGCTAGTAACTTTTAAGCATCTTGATATAAAAAAGTTCTCGTATGCATTTAAGGGCGTATTTTGAACTTGGATTTTCCTACTAGTAATTGAATGATTTGATCTTCCTACTAGTAATTGGATGATATACTGTCAATTGCTTGATTTATCAATGGTTTGTTAAACTCTTGTTTTGATAAATTGAATCAGGCTTTGTATTATATAAGACCGTGTAATGTCAAAGAACTCACAGCCCGTTTGGTAGTTTCCCCTCAAAACACATTTCATGGATAATGATGCAATGGATTTAAAATGATGTGAATAGGTTTACATTGTTTGCTCTACAAGATAAGGAATTAATTAAAATACATGGAAAGATTTAATAGAAAAAAAAATAAATGGAACTGTAGTAAGATTTCCTTTTATACCCTTCATTATGTATTAAAACAATTATTATTAACTAATTTTTATCCATGCTTAATATATATCACTAATTTGTGACATGTGCAATTGCACGGATTGGCATTTATTTAGTGGTAAGAGAAAAATATATCTATATACAAGTACTTAAAATCTAAGTAGAAAAGAGATAATAAATGTATAAATTATAAATAGGAATCAAAATCATTATTCAACATTGTTTGAAGAGATGAAATAATTTTATTTCGAATTATCCCGACTTCTGTTTGCAGATTATATACACATGCACATTTGCATGTAAAATAATTTATATCTTTTTTTACATAAATGATGTAATGTTAGATTAAAATAGATTAGTCCTCACATGCTTGGACATATTTTTTTTGACATGTTAGAAAAAAAAAATCATGATTATAGTTAGTAAAATAGGAATCTATAACTAGATCATTGTTATCCCTTATTAAATCAATATTATTATTTGGAAATAAGACTTTTCAAAAAAAGAAAAAAAAAGTAGCTTCAAATCAAACTCCCGGGCCCTGCATAATAGGAAGAATAGCCATGATGAAACTCCATAACATGATATTTGTCAATTGAGTTACCTTGTACTGAAGGAAACCATATGCTCAATTCAGGAGGTAATCAGTACGTTAACTGTGCTTTTTTTTTTTCGGCATTAACTGTGCTCTTTTTAGGAGATTAGTTGAACAACAACGGACAACTGCACCTTGTCATGAGATTGATCTAACAATATCTTAAGGTGGAGTCTCCGGTGCTCTCGTTGTGATGCACCCACTTCTCAATGTGATGCACCCATTGAATTCTGACCATTGGATACAACATCTATTTTGATAACCGTTGGATACTAAAAGGTTTAAGCTGCTAAACCGGTTTTAAAAACCTTTTGAAATGAATTCGTATGTGGTAATCCTTGTTATAGATTTTTACACTCTTTTTATTCGAATTGTTGATATCAACTACATTTTATTTTTCTTGATTTATTATTTTTTTTTCTAACTTTTTTACGTTGCATTTTGTTATCCATTTCTTTTCTTCTTCGTTTTCAAAAAAGTTAGAGAAAGAATAATAAATCAAGAAAAAAAATGTAGTTGATATCAACGGTTGGAATAAAAAAAGTGTAAAAATCTATTACAAGGACTATCACATACAAATTCATTTCAAAAGGTTTTATAAACCGGTTTAGCAAGTTAAACCTTTTAGTATCCAACGGTCAGAAAAACAGATGTTGCATCCAATGGTCAGAATTCAATGGGTGCATCACATTGAAAAGTGGTGCATCACAATGGAAGCACCGAAGTTTACACCATATCTTAATTTCTTAGAAAAAAATTGGTTTGTTATTAATTACTTATTAAATTAACAATTGATTGATTTGGATATAATTACAATACCCCGTAGCTAGTTACACCAGGTGATAAAAAAAGAAAGAAAATTCCAAAAAGAGTAAAATTGAAAAATCAACATGAATCCTAATCAACCCATCAGAATGTACGACACATTATTCGAACGTATCATGGTCAACCTTGTTACCTTCGTTATAACGGTAACAATGTGCATATATACTATGGTATGAGCACTAAGACCAGTTTCTGCAAAAGCTTATGAGCGATGAGGAATATACAGCACATGTGAAGGAGAAAATGGACCTAGTCTGTACAGCTTTACTCGCTTGGAGCTTTGCCTTCCTGTTCAAAGGATACTTTCCGGCAGTTGATAGGCGAAAAGGTTCGGCCCGTCTACATTTTAATTATGACTTGAACGTCAAGTTAGCCATATCTACAGGACTTGTGATTCTACACTTCTCCGATGCAATACACTATGAAGGCTACATAGGGTTAGTTGCTAGAACGATTTGGATCATTCTATCACTCGGTCACCTGGCCAGGTTCAGGATGTCACAACAATCTGTTTAGTTTACAATTCTAACAATATATTTTAATTTGATATGTGCGGGTTATATTATGGAATTTCATATTATAGAATTTCATAATAATTCGGAATTTCGTAATAATCGGTTTAATAGAGCTACAGAAATTCCCTTTAATGGTAGATTTAAGGTTGATGTTCATCTAAGAGACATTGGAGGCGTAATTTGTAAGGATGAGAATAACAGTCAGATTGTTCATATTCCAAGCACTTTTGCTATGGGTGCCATGGCGCAACATCCGCGCTCAACAACCTTAGGTGAACCCTGAAAAGGTACGGGAACATTATGTGATAACTCTGATCAAATTGGAATTGACATTTGGGTTGCATGGAGTATTATTGAATTTATTTCATTTTGTTTCTTAAAGTTTTCAAACTTGTGTCTATTTGTTTCAAACATCTATTATGTATTAAATACATTATCTCTTTTGCTCTTTAAAAAAGAAATGTTGATTGTTGAGGTGAAATCATTTTGTAGCATCTTTCTATTAGCTAATGCAGTGGCCAAGAATGGGTTAATGGAATTGTGGTGGATGTTCTCACTTTGTGCTAGCTGTTACATACTTTCTGTTTTAATTAAGGCATAATAATGAAATGTTAAAAGCAATTCTAAGTTTAATTCATTTAACTTCTTTAAAAATCCTTTGGATTAAGGGCTTGTATTGGTTAACCTTTACCAGATCACGAGACCAATTTAAGTGATTAAATTTGAATCCAAAATTATTTAAAAGGAAAAAAAGTCCGAATCTAAAAATCCGAGTTTGGAGTAATGAAGCTTTGCAGGGCAAGAAGTCTCATAAATTTGCCTTTCAGGACAAAATTGTTGGTCTCTTCTTATGTCTTGTGGTTTAATCCATGGCACATCAGAATAGGGGAACTATTTCCTTGTTTATTGTTATGGTTAATGATCATATGAACTGTAAATCGATGATAACAATCATAAGTTAGCAAGCTATATATAGTTATATACTATCTCTAAAGTTGCTATTAATTAAATCATAAGTATATAGGTGCTAAGTGCTAACTTGTGAGAGTTTTCCTAACTTCAATCCACTTGGAGTTTATGACGACACAAAAGCTAAAATTATACTTAAAAGGCTATTTTTTAAGGAGTGATGGTCCCATATTAGTTATTCGTTTTAGTTAATTTAAAGCTCAAAAGCATCTTAATTAATAACTTTTTATTGTACTATGACCTCCAGATTAAATCATGAAAAAAATTCAACGAAAGAACCAACAAAATACATAGTACAAAGAAAAAGA